>JAJJMA010219352.1:0-13714 GCA_023529015.1 Papaver nudicaule | reverse complement strand
AATTCAAGTCTATCCAAATCTCAACGGCATTTTCACTAGAGAACCCTCGAAGAACCAATTTCATTGCGGACGATCAGTCCTAAAACTACGTTGCAGATAAAAAATTATGGCATAGGCACAATCGGAAAAGACGTTCTTGCGCACGCTTTTGATAATCCTATAGGCTTTAGGCCAAGCCAAACTGGGAGTTTTCTAGCCTCCCTAAATTTGGCCCCATACGTTAGTATTTGGCCCCATGAAAAAATATTTCCGGCGGTTGTTATATAGCAAAATCGGAAAACCCCTTATAAAAGATGACTGTTTTACCCTTTCTTAAATAGTTGCTAATTACATGATTAGAGTCTAAACAAGATTAATTAGTCTTAATTCTAATATCAAAACAAGATTAAAAATTATCAAACATGATCAACGTGAGAATCACCCAAGTTTTTTTTTAACCAAATCTTGAATCTGAACAACGCTCAATCGGTCTATATATATAGAAACTTAAGCCGATTATGCTTGGGTTCTCGAACAATCGGTGAATATTATTACCAAAGTAAGCCGATTGTTGTTACTCTGCCCAGAAATTTAACCAAATCAATCGGTGCATTTTTACAAACTACTAAACCGAATATAATAACCAAAATCGTTTTATATTAACGGTTATAAAAGACGATTATGGAGATAGGGAAAACCAGGAGTAAAGTTGTCATATAATCGTTCTACATATATATCTAGATAAACCGATTATATCAAATAAAAACTGGCCCATTCATTGATTTAGGAAATTGAACACATGGTTTAGGAAATTCTAAAATTACATAATCTAGTAGCTCCAAACTAGCTTGTCATCCATTAATACTTCATCAATGAATCTCGGAGCACGTCTCTTCAACACGTTATAACACTTCTTGAAAGCGTATGGTTGTCGGCCTTGGCATACTTCCCATATAACCGCGAATCTCGCTTTCTAAAATGAAAGAGTGAAAGAAAAGCATGAAGTTAGTATGCAAGAATCTAACAATGAAACAAGTACAAACATGTCTCGATACTCACTTTCCAACTACTAGATCGTTGGGGATGATGGTTAACCATTTCCATAATTCTAACGTACTCTCGCATATCCATCTTCATGTGATCGAATCGAAAGCTCAACATGCTTGAATCTAAGCTAAACAACTAAAAAAGGAAGTGGGTTTCGATTGTTACCTTTCGATATCCCTCGCGCCACCATTCTCAGCTGAATCCATCGAAGTTTCGAAAACCGATTACTCTATGTATTAAGCCTTAGCCACGTAACTGAACTGATGAGGTCATCAATAATCGGTTCATATATATCACTACATCTAACGTTTATTCTTCTTAAAAAACATAATCGTTCAATCTATAGGCAGTTATCCACCGATTACAAAACTACGTAACTTGCATGGAATTTTACATGAAGTGTTGATGATCAATAATCGGTTCATATATATTACTACATCTAACGTTTGTTCATCTTAAAAAACATAATCGGTATATATGTGATAAAACAGAAAACGATTGTTGCTAGTGAAGATGAACAATCGTTGGATATGTTGTTTCGGATCCAACGATTCTGGTATTATCAGCCGAAAAAATTGCCGAAAAATCAGAAGTTCATGCAACCAAATCACGTATAATAAGCAACTAACACACTAAAAACGATTGAGATAAGATTACACACCTTTGACGAAGTTTCCGGCTTGATTCTCGAGTGGGCGGATTCGAAATTTTTGTTTTTGTTTTTGTTTTTGATTTTGAGTGAAATGATTTTGGTTTTGGAAAGTTTTTGGGTTTAAATATTTTAGGGTGTTTGGATTAAGGTTAAATTTACTATTTGGGGTGGGATTAGTTAGTATGATTAATTAGTAGTGAAGGGTAATCTAGTATATTCCACCCCTATGAAGACATCCCATAACAACTCACCCTAGATGGGTTTAAATTTTCATGGGGCCAAATACTAACGTATGGGGCCAAATTTAATTAGGTTTTCTAGTCGTGTGGCAAACTATGAAGCACGGACACTGATACGGGGACACGTATACGGGGATACTGATACGAGGATTCGTCAATTTAAAAAAAATGGGGATACGTGATACGACGGGATACGTATATATATATACATTAAAATTGTTTTATATAATAATAACATTTTATACCGATAAAAAAAAACATTCTAATAATTAAAATAACACATGAAATAATTGTTATAAACTAAAAATCCTAACAATACCATAAAATATTAGAAAAAATGAATAAAAATTAACTAAAACTTCGTTTACTCATCAATATTATTTATCAAAAAGCACCTCATGTATTATATTATAACTATACTATATCAAATAATATTATACTCTTATATAAATCTTAAATATAATTATATGTTATAATTACAAATTTTCTATAAATATTTGTATTTTATGTTCCAAGTATCCCCTCTCAAGTATCACAGAGGTATCTCAAAGTATCCCTCTACCCTTTTGGTAATTAAAAAAAAGGGATACGTAAAATGAAGTATCCGATACGTATTTCCAAGTATCCCCAAGTATCCAAACAAGATACGTCGCCGATACGGATACGTCGCCCATTTTGAAGTATCCGTGCTTCATAGGTGGCAAAGTATTTTTTTAATATCCTGGACCAAAATGATGAAATGTTAACATCCCGGCCCTGACAGGCATTCCAAAAATGATGATATTTATTCTGATCAATAAGTATAATCACACAATTAGTTTAATAACCCTAGAAGTAACTTCTAATTGGGTGTCTCCATATTATCACAGTGGCGAAGACAATGCAGTGCATGATTTAGTAGTCTTGGCAAGATGACCTCTAAGACTAAGAGGTACATGCTTTGCCTTTGCCAATTGTTAAAGTGTTTGCTCTGATCTTTTCTTTGTGTTTGGGAGTATGATTGGGATCCCACTAATATCTATGTTCGTTTTTTGAAGGAAAAACTTAATGCATGAAGATTGATAAGTTTGATTAAAGATGCGAGGCGGATTGATGCTACAAAGATAATCGTTTTGTACATAAAGCAGGGGAATATTAGGTTCCATTAATAGGATTTTTTTTTTTTTTAGAATGGTAAACAGTTGGGGTGAGATTCCCATTAATAGGATTCGTTTCTGAGATGATTCTTTCTTTCGATGAGAAATTTATATTCTTTTGATTGTTCATGCTGAGGGTAACTAGATAGCACTCTTACAGCATGTTTGTTTTTACCTCTAGTTTAAGAGAGGGTTTTAGATAGAGGTCTACCACAGGTTCCTCTATAAGTACCTCTATATGATGCTCTAAAATTGACGTTTGTTTTTTGATTTTTAAGTGGTTTTGCAGTGTGATGTAAAATGTAATTTATTAGATGAATTTCTTATCCTGCCCTTTTTAAATTTAAACTGTATCTTCTCATTTGATCTCTCTGTTTGAGGTTCATTAACATCTATTGGTTCATACAATATATTTTGACACCACCAGATTCATCATAATCATTTTAGATTTCAAAATTGCAAGATCTTATCAAGGTGTAGATGGTGAAAAAAATGAGAGAGGGACAAGATTGTCAAAACACTCTCGAAACCATGTCTTATTAAAAGCAATCGCCTATTCAGGCTAATCTCTATAGCTCAGAGTGCAACCCATTCCATGAGCCGAATAAACTCTCTATGAGCTCTCTCTTATAACTCCGGTGGGGTGGGTAATATCATAGAGCAGTACTAATGATCTCACCAACATACTAAACCCATTGATATGCTCAGAGCCAGGTCTCGCTTGATGGTACACGGTGAAGAATTAACAGAGACGTATCCTCATGGATTTCCTCTTAAATACGACTCAACATACGAGTCTTGGTGCAAACCTCGGAAATATTGAAGCTCCAGGCCGGTCCAGAGCTCTCTGAGAAGCATACACCAGTCTAAACAGGCCTAAGCGGACCTAATCCCAAGTTCAGGATGGTCTAGCATACCATGGATCAACACGCCATGACCTCAAGTGTGTTGTAGCATAAGCACTCACACCACGACTAAGGCACATGCTGCCCAAAGTCGACCTTGGCCAGATGCCAAAGCCATAAACGCCACATAGCATGGCACCACAAACCATGAAGCCACCATGGATCCGCAAAAATTAGCCTTGGCCAAGAGGCCAAGGCCATGGCGTAAAACGCCACAAACCTACCTAGTCTGGCCAAAGACCAAGACGAGAAGCATAGCCGTCAACAGGTTGGGCCAAGGCCGTGGCGCCATAGTCCATGGCGCCACAACAAGTGGACCTTGGCCAAAAGCCAAGGCCGTGGCGCCATAAGCCCTGGCACCACCTTAACACGACTAACGCCAAAGCGTGTCTAAGATTGGCCTTGGCTAAAGCCAAGGCCGTGGCGCCATAGTCCATGGCGCCACAACAGGTTGGCCTTGGCCAAAGGCCAAGGCCGTGGCGCCAAGAGCCATGGCACCACCATAATCAGCACCAAGGCGCATTCAAACACTCATGGCCTTGGCCAAACAGCCAAGGCCACTCCTATACTCGTGTCCCGGAGGCACTACACTCATGTTGGTCACGACAATTAGTCGTACGACTCTACTCTACTCAACTCAATTACGCAATATCCGCGTATCACTCGCTCGAGACATCAAAACATTACACGGGGGGATAACTTTAGGGGTATTGGTCTGGCGGTCTACGGCAGTTGAAAGAAACTGATGAAGATAGTGGACAGTTACGAGAAGATGGCGCGAGTGGGCATGTTCCACACGACTCAGGCAGTTACGGAAACCAACGCATGTCCTCCACTCCTCCACTTTTCCACGACTTCCACCTTCTCTGTCGAGAGATCAGGGTGAGTTCAAACTATAAATAGAGGCTTCCTCTATTTTCCAAGGCAGAACATCAAGAAACGTTCAGTATACCTAGAACACACAAAACAGAAACAACCAGAGCCTCAGAGAAAACACCTGAGAATCAAACACGTTTCTAGCCTTGGAGATTTCCAGTCGACTTCATGACGGAGATCTTGAACTCTTACACCCAAATTACATCCTCAACCTGATCTCAAGTTTCTTCGTTGTTTCCCTCCCTAGACCAACCTATATCCTCTCTGTGACCGAAGCAAGACGGGAACGACCATCCTTGGTTTAGGCTTGTCTTGTTCGACTTTGATCTCCGAACACTACGAAAGTACCCAGAGACGGTACATTGTTTTTCCAGGTAAAAACACAAGGTTATTCCATTAACAAAGCAAAGATCCACAAGTAGTCGTTATTATATATGCAAGGAGAAGAAATGATTGTGATAAGCTATTAATTTTGTTAAGGAGAAGAAATGATTGTGATAAGCTACTGTTGTAGGAGGCGGAGGAGGAAGCGGCGGCGGAAAGAAGGAGAAGGCAATAAAAGGTTAAGAAAATTCGGTGGTTTTTTAGATGATAAAATTAGAATTTTCAGATTTGAACAAGGATAATTTAGACATTTCGACTGTTAAATAGAGGGTGGGTTCAAAGATAGCACCCGGTTGGTGCTATCTAATTTCCTCTACTTTTGTAGAGATTAGCCTCTATCTTGGTAGAAGTAGAGGAAAAAACAAACATCATTGAAAGCGGGGTCCACCTCTATATAGAGGAAAAAAGAAACATGCTGTTAACAGTTTACATAAACGACTTGTGGTATTGGAACGCGATTTTGATCTCGCACTGCTAGATCAAACATGATCTAGCAGCGCGTGGGCCGTTGGATGGCCAATCCAACGGCCGTGATGGGGTCACTCGGCGGGTAATCAAACTCGGCGGGTAACCAGCTCGGGGGTCAAACAATAAAATCCTTGAAATCGGACACCATTTTGATCTCGCACTGCTAGATCAAACATGATCTAGCAGCGCGAGATCAAAATTTTTTTCGTGGTATTGGTAGTCAGTATCCTCAAAAATTGTCACAAAGGTAAGAATCACGATTTTGAGCTCACCAACATTGTGCCCGAATCACGGACTTATTTTTGTTTTCCGCTTGAGTTTTTCTTGTATTGAGCATTAGTAAACTTCTCTTCTGCATTCCATTAAAGAAGAATCCAATTGCATTCTTCCCTACCACATTGGACTAAATCCGCTTAATTTGACCATATACTTCACTTTGCAAACGCGTATTCCTCCCTACCACATTGGCCTAAATCCGCTTAATTTGACCATATACTTGCACTTTGCAAACGCATCATTGCAAGGAAAAGTGAAACACAAATTTACTGATGCCGGATGGACTAGGTTTGGCCTAGATGGATACAAAAATCAGATGCATAAACAATCTTTGTTTGATGTGGTGGTTGTTACTGGCTAAAAGAGCGACAGCAAAAAGATGGAAGGCCCCAAAAGAAGACAATTTCACAGCTGTGTGACAAACTCTCCACTCCCACTCTGATCTATTCGTCACACTCAACAACTCGAACATTCCACTCTGTTAACGCACCCCCACCACTTTCAAAGTAATAACTGCCACCCCAGTTCCCTTTTGCAGTTTTCAAATATAAAAGGCCTCCCAGTTCTCAATCTTTTCCTCACCACAAAACCATATATCTTCCTCTTTGCAGTTCATACTTTCTTTTGTAATTCGCACTCTGCAGATCCTAAAATTCCCTTCATACCTAAAGAAATGGCTTCAATGAAGATGAGAGTTTTGGTTGCAGTGACTGCTTTGGTAATGGCTGCCTCCGCTGTCCAAAATGTCGCTGCTGCTGATGCACCAGCACCTAGCCCTACTTCTGATGCCGCTGCATTTGTTCCAGCTGTTTTTGCTTCATTAACCGCAGTTGCCTTTGGATACCTTTTCTAAATTTGATGGCAAAGACGAATTTGGTTTCTTCTTGATCGATTTATGGATTTGATGACAAGTAATTTGTTTGGTGTATTTAACATTTAATTTTGTGTCGTATTATTTTGTGGAGCAGAGAAAATGTAATTCAACTAGCATCTCAGTTTTTGAGGGTGTGGTTGATTCGCGTCATTCTGGCTCTGATGTATGTGTGATGTAAATTCATTTGTAGATCTCAAATTGTTTTCTCTTCAATAAATTTATTTGTTTCGTTCCAAGTAATTTTGTCTTTGTCAATCTTATACAGCTGCTTACAGTAGTATTTACAGTTGAAAGAGTGCTTTCTAGGTTGAGTTACTGCTGCTATAAATTCTGAAATTTTACAGTAGGATAGTGTCATGTCATCCTTGAAAGTTGAAATGGAATCTCAAGAGTGCCTTCCTAAGCCTAGTTTCAATAAGTAAATGTAGAACAATTTTTGTTGCAATCTTACTTGAGACCTGCATTTACACGATGATTGCAGCAACACAAGATTAATTCTAGCCATTGCCGACTTTATTGAAAGACCTAGTTGAAATCGCAGCTCAGATTAGTATCCAAATTTTAGGACCGTGTATACCTGCAGGGCAACTAAATATCAAACATGCAATTTGGAAGACAAAGACGTCAGTGCACACGTCTATGCTCCAGCCTTGTCAAATAAGCCCCACTATTATCCTTGCCAAACTTTTCTCAGTGGTTCTTCCAAATAATACCTATATAATACCATTTCTTTATCTGATGGTATCCCAAAAATTCTACCTGTAATTTTTTATTTTTTTTAAGCAAAGAAATGATTCACTAAGAATATGAGGTAATAATATAGTTCAAGTCATTCATAACATAAACTGAAGTAAAACCTGGCGTAGTAGATTGCCATAACCTAGTTTAAACTTCCTAGCATATTTTGCCAGACTATCCGTTGATTTATTACATAACTTGTTAATGTATTTGACAGACCAACCACTAAAAGAACTAAGATGAAATCTAATGTCCTTAATAATGTTTTAATTCTCCCATGACAGTGAGGTTGCAGCGCCATTGAGTGCAGCAACTACATCATTTGCGTCCATTTCCAATGTGATATGTTGCAGTTGCAAATATATAGCCCAGCAAACTCCCTCCAAAGCAGCTAAATATCCACCTCCTAAGCATTTAGTTCTCCATAATGATGGATACATCTGAATGACCTGTGCTTGCCTGCAAAAGTCCTCAATATTAGACCAATTCCACCTTCTTTGTTATCTAAAGTAAAAGAACCATCACAACAAATAGAAGTAAATGGTAGTGTAGGTGGAGTCTAGTGACAATCAGTGTGTGCTACATTGCCAATGTATAAACGAACTCGTTACTTAACTTGCACACAAAGTATCACAGTTTAATCACACATGGAAACCAATTAGAGTTTATCACCAAGTAGTTTGGTATAGGAAAACTACTTCAAGAATATAGTCCCAACTCAAGAGTGAACAACTAAAATCTTATTGAACTATTGAAATTCGTTAGATGAACCGCATAGAAAATTCTCTTTGAAGATCTAGTTCATATGTTTATGAGATTCAGGAGTCTCTCGTTAAACCGCGTAAACATATTGAAATCTAGCCTAAATACCCGAAGGTCTTGTTCGTGATTAGGTTCACGTACAAAATGCACTTTTAGAGTTCAGGAGGAAATCCCAGAGAGCAAGTTCGCAAACAGGTTCGCAAACTGTTGGTGCTTCAAGTTGGGTATAACAGGATCATGATCTGCTCTGTCGTAGGTGAGCTGGACCAGTATTCGTACATAGACATTGCTACATTTTGAGTCATAATCCATCCATACTCGCTTTAGAGTATTACTCCAAGCATTGATTTGCAAGCAAACCGTTGTGATGGAAAGTGTATTGAATCTTTCTCATATGTATCCTATAACTTTAGTACACTTGTAAAGCATACTAACACAACCTTTAGTTATGTAGATAGGAATACATCTCAATAAGCTATTAATACTAAAGTAGATAACTATATTTCGAATGATAAAATAAGTAGAATAGAAGAATCCATAAAGTCACAACTCCTACTAATCTTTCGATAAAGATGTAATGATGTCTGCGTGATTAAGCTCCAATCTTCAAGGTATCACCCACTTAGTTTAATTCCCATATCCGAAATCTAAACTAGTAGACTAAATCAAGAATTGTGTTTTGACATCTAAATTTGACAACTAGCTTGACATACCAACCTTAGTAGGTTTGACCGAGCAATGCTCTAATATCATGAATTTGTCAGGGATCCTAAAAAGGATTTCATTAACTTTTTCGAAGGAGTAGGATATGAGTTCGTTAATGGATCTCAGGGTTTCAATGATTTTATAGCCACTCTTGGCGGATAAAATGAAAGGGGTGAGCAGCTTCCAAGGACTGCACAAAAAAGCAATAATGACTGAATAAGTGCCTTTGAATTGGTAACAAATCAATCGAACTGAACCTCCCAAGCCCAAAACCATCCATCACCATGCCTAGTTAATATCACAACTATCTTTTCAACAAAATCACCCTCTAGACTCTAACTATTCAATGAAGTTTATACTATTTAAGTTTTATTCTTTTTGTGCATAAATACCAATTAGAAATTTGATAGGCATAAGCATGATGTTGTTAACACATGATCAAGTCACATCAGAGAAACAAAAGGTCTTTGTAACTTCTGTTGAGTCAAATATAATGAAAAGGCATTAGCTACAGTTGTATCTTAACAAAAAAAGTAATAAATAAAGAAATATAATCTTTTGGATGATGCACCCCAAGACAAGAAAGTTTTCAAGTATCATCTGGTTTTACAAGAATTTGTTGTTCACTCGCAGTGACTCTGACCTCGATTATATCCTACTCAGCAGGAAACAGATTGGGAATCCTACTTTAATTATCAAGAAGACTTGTTCGGATGGAATGTCATTTAAACCATATACATTGTAGCTTATCTCCTTCTCTCCCATGTCTTCTCCCTCTCATTTTTTTCCTTGTGTTCATATCTGTCGTCGTAGTTTCGACCAAAACCAACAAAATCAACTGGCTCAAGGTCTTTCGACGAAATTATATAGGATATCCTGGGAAGAGTAGTGATAATAGTGGTGGCAGCTCTGGGTAATCTAGTGATGGATCAACAGGCCAAAGTGAAGAAGTGTGGGAGTGGGACTCCGCTGATGCAATGGATAGGTTTCGTTATATGAACTAGGACATGTTTTATATTGTTGTGGTATTTGTGTAAGGAAATGTATGCATGTTCAAATAAAAGAATAATAATCATAAATATGTATACCATACAATTTTTGTTATAAACCATTTTTCGAAGATAATCAATTAACTCAAAACGTGGTTTGTTGGAATTTATTTCAAAAATGATTATGTCAAAATCAATTATCTATCTATGATTATCTGTAAACGTAAGTATATAATCATAGATTTTACTAATAAAGACCATAGTTTACTATTTCCATTCTTCTTTTGTAAGACAATGTTACCAACATTAACCACGATAATTATTGACAACAAAATATCTTTATTTCTTTTACAAAGTAGCCGAACCTCTTACAAATAAACCTGACCTTATCTCTAACAAGTTATATATCTTTTATGACTATATCTCATGCAATGTATAAATTTTAATGATATTTCTTGAGGAATTATTATCTCAACGAGCATTAAAGAGAAAAAAATAAAAAGAAGATGAATAAGGAGCAAGGTTCCAATTGGTTGATAACCGTTGTGTCAAACAATGTACTTCCTTCAATAGCTCCGGAAGTTCTCTGCCCCGTTAGCTAGGTGATGAGGCTCAACCTGTAAAAAAACAAATAAGGGTGTGCAGGATATTTTGCTAAAAAAGTGATACCTTCACTCAGTTGTGTTGCAGTAAGGAATTGTATAGAGAAGCTGAACCTGAACCTGGATGGCTTCTGCCACGTCAGGTAGGTCTTCTACGGGAATCTTAACCTGTAAAAAAACAGTGTGTTCAGGATTTTCAGTTAAAAACTCAGACCTTGTTGAGTTGCAATGCAGTAAGGAAATAAATAGATCCCCTTCGGGTACTTGATTAGGGACTCTGTTGCGCCTTGCACACATATCGTCGAAGGTCTCCCAAAAAGTATCTACCTCATCTGATAAATCACCCGGGGAATCACCTGGGGGCTCAACATGTACAAACAATAGAGTGGCGTGCATGATATTTAGCTATAAACTGGGAGATTTGGTTTAGTAGCGAGTTGGAGTAGAAAATGGATAGTAATTATAAAGTTCCATTGAGCTTGATAAACCTTACCAACACACCTCCATTGAGCTTAATAAAAACTAGCTCCATTGAGCATGTATTTAACTTAATTTATTGTGTGTTATATTTAGTCACTGCCAAAGATATATAAAAAGACTTTTGGTTGACACGACTCATCTTTGCAAACAAAAAGAAAATCAAGGTGTTGGTCGGTTCTGCTCTTTCTTCCCCTTTATATCTCAACTTCAAACCCTAAGGGAAATAGCTGAACTACGATGTATACAACCGGAGGTAACCATTTCCATTTCTCCTTTCTTGATTAGTATTTGAACGAATCAAGAAATTTAGCTTAATTTTCTTGAAAATTCGTTATTTGTGTTCGATCTCCTTATTTTCTTTACTCTGCTCACTGATTTTTCAATTTCTTATTCTGGGATTCAAGTTCAAAATTATGATTACAAAAATCCTTGCTTCTAATTTCGATTTCGGATTTCACTTTTTTCTTAGTTTTCTTGGCCACAAACAATCTTCGTTTGAAGTCTTTGTTGATCTCAAATCTTCTTTCAACTTTAGATCCATCTCAAGCAGCCACAGAGTCAATACCGTCACATACTTGTGCACCAGTTATTCATATATTGATAGCATTGATATTGATAGCAGCACATGAGGTAACCATTCTTTAGAGTTTTAAAGTTCATGCTTCGTAATCAAGTTATATTAATCTTTCAGAATTATATTTTATTACATGAATGGATCTATTAAACTAACCGCAAATTAGAATTGTATATGATTATAAGTATTTTTATGTTGTTTAGGGTTTATTAAAAAGCCTTTCTAATAAATGAAATCTAAAAAATTATTTTTTTTATGTTGTTTAGTATTATAAGTATTTTTATATAAAAAAAAGTCATTTTATAAATGAAATCTAAAAAAATATTTTGTTTTATTAACATCGAAATATCTTACTTTATCAATTACCATAGGTTATGATCACCAATCGAAGCAGTCAAAAGTATATGTGCTCGTCTGAGATTAAATTCCTACAGATTATGTTGTGATGCTTTATTTATTGAGTATAAAGCAGAGATTGGTTTTATGGTAAATATAACTCGTAGGTTAATCGAGTTGCAACAAGTATGTTATTAGAATCTCCACAAAAAATAATCAAGTATTATGAACATTGTCGGTGCGACGGCTATTTAAAATAGGAGAGGTTTGTATTTCCATTAACAATCTCATCGGATAGCCAAATTTTTATAAATATGTTGAACCACCAATGGATTTGGGTATACGAACATGTTGATGGATGAAGAGGATGAACTTATATGAGGAGTGTTAAATTCGAGAATAACAACTTATTATGAAATTTTTTGAACTAATGGTTGATATGGTCTAGCCTCGATTCGAGTATAAACTTCGAGCAGAGATTTCTTAACTACGGGAAAGACTTTGTTGATTGCTAATATTGGTATGAATTGCACTGAGGATGAATTGAAGTAGGCTTTCTATCTGTAATTTGCACCGTAGAATTGATTGTTGATGGCTCTTACCCGATTTTTTTTGTCATTTTACGTCATCTTCTTCAACTTTTTTAATTAAAAATGTCCCCTTTGATACATGATATCCATTTTATTTTGGATGAGTGGTGCAGACGACAAAGAAAAAAAAGTCCCTTTTGTTTGTGGGTAAAAACAATAAAGCAAAAAAAGAGGGGTGAATAAGATTTCCCACAGGTCTATATCAAACAAGATTCACCCGAACCAAGCAAATAACCGTTTAAGTATTGTTTCAGCCGCAAAGAAGGAACATGGTTGGCTTAAAGAAGATGAGATAGAGTTGAAATCAGTGATTATGTGATTCTAATTGTTATAGAATCAAAGTTGTGATCACTATGTATAACTTGTTGTGAAATTGCGATTTTGTTGGTAATGATGACGCTCTTATCCTTTGTTCAAAATGTCATTCAATTACCTAAATATAGTAATCAATTTCATTGATCTCATAACGACCAAAAGTAGTGGAGGACGTGGTGAACATGGTAACTTTTTCCTAATTTATATGGAAATTTTCATGCCCAATTTCTCTTATTCCTCACGACGGCTACCTGACATGGTTCTCTTTCTTGTTATGAGTAATTTATTATATTCCGTGTGTTGTAAACCGCCAAACCAAAGTCGTTATCCCCCATGTGACTGCTTTGACTTTCGTAGAGCAACCATATAATCATGTTGATTCTGGTTAATTAGGTTGAAAAGCGAACCTAAGGAGAATGATGTGTCTCGCAAAGACACAATAGAGACGTCAGTGAGTCATATATAAGCACAAGTGGAATATCTGGAAATATGTGTAAGTTAAACTAGGTTTGTCCCCTTATGTAGATGTATAACAAAGCTCGTAAAGGGTAATATACGTAATTTATAGGGTTACATCAGGTCAAGACCCATCAGAGAGCGAAATAAGTGTTTAGTTAGTTCATCTGGTTTCTTCTTCAATTTCAGGTGATAAATTAGGGTTTCGTAGAAATTCTTGTTAGGGCATTGTCCGGTCAAACCCACTAGCGTTGGTATGTCAAGCTAGTTGTCAGTTTTAGGTGTCAAAATTCAATTCTTGATTTAGCCTACTAGAGTTTAGATTTCGGAA
>JAJJMA010219348.1:0-28464 GCA_023529015.1 Papaver nudicaule | reverse complement strand
TGGTACGCAAACCGGTTCGTGAACCGTGCGCCTGTCAGATTTCGTCAAATCTGGATTCCGCTGGAAGTACTGGGCTGAGCCAGAACTTAGACGTGAGAACGTCCTCAGCTGTGATCCATGGACTCTTTGCTCAAGAGCACTCCTTTAGATTCATCCATATCCAATTAACAGTTTGCAAGCAAACCATTGTAATGGACATATGGCACCGAATCGGTCTCATACATTCTTGACTCACAGTATTTGTGGGATCAAACACTGGTCATGACACAAGGCCATGTTACGCAAGAATACGATCTCAATCACTATTATCACTACTAAAGTAGTCGACTATTTCGAAAGAATAGATGAAGTAGAAATAGAAGAAAATCCATAAAGTCATAACTCCTACTAACCTTTTATCGATGAAGAATAATTGATGTCTTCTTTGTCTTCACAGTCTTCGTCTTCAAGGTCTCTACTACTTTGTCTATATCCCATTTCCGAAATCTAAACTCTAGTAGGCTAAATCAAGAATTGACTTTTGACACCTAAAACTGAAAACTAGCTTGACATACCAACACTAGTGGGTTTGACCGGACAATGCCCTAACAATTGGAAACTTTTAGGCTGCCATAAATGCCGGGCATTGGAAGAGCGGATCAGTTCGTGCAAAGTCCATCGTTTGGAGAATTCCGCACTGGAATTTCGAGCCCCTGATCTGGTCTACTAAAGAAGAAACCTCCTATGTTGTGCTTCCATCTCTCAAGAAACTAACTTACTATGTCCCAGCCCTTATCCTAAGACAGTTTGGTTTTCTCCAGACCCGACCCCCAAGAAGAGGGTTACGGCCAATGTTGCTACGCTTGTCGCAGGAAGCACTAAATAGCGTTAAAAATGGCCTAAGCGCCAAAGGTGGTCGAGTTGCTTTCCCGGGTAACCTAACTCCAATCGGCCCTGCTAAGAATTACGACGGAGAATATAAACTATGGCGGGGCATGGAATTGCCTTATACATCTGACGATGAGTATGATACCGATCTATAGATTTCCCCTTCGTTTTTTTCTTGGGGTACGCACACACTGTCATCATATGTGGGAAACTTTTTGAGTTTAAACTTTTTGGGTATATATGTATTTGGCGTAAGTGAATGGTGTAAGTATTTTGTGTATACTCTTTTATGGTTTTCAGTCTCTTCTTTTATATATGTAGTCTCTTCTCATTTTGTAAAGAAGAAACTCTAAACTTTAATATACGGAGTATGTAGCTTCAGCAGGATTTAGAGCCCTGCTATTATATCACTTCGTTAGTATCATTTTAAAATAGTTAAGCTTTAATGCAAATTATCCATTGCTGTTAGGGTTGAATAGAGGGATTGGGATAGTTAAGAATATCATCGAAAAGTCTCCTCGATGACAAGGATAACCCTGGGCTTAAATCTTGATTTGATTCTTCTGGTCAATGTGTAAGTTAATCTAAACTGATTGGCTTAGGAATAAAAAAGTATAGTTAAGCCCAACTGCAAAATACGTCTGTGAAGACTGTGATAGATCCTAGGCCTTATCAGATTTATCTTGGGCTGTAACCTAAATTAAGCCCATCGTTGCTGTGTAAGTTCTAAATGATCTTATGGACTAGAGGGCTTACCCGGATGGTTGAGCCTGGTTCATGCACCTAAATATTAGCTCGCGGACATGGGCCCCTGACCCGGTTCAGAGGTCCGTCCATTTTTTTTTGTCACGTACCCTTAGATAAGATAGATCGCTTGGCAATATAACCATATTTAGACAGCTCAACTCTTATTGTCCTCGAGTGGTTATATATACTGGCTATGGACACCAACAAGTATGTATAATTGGTGAGTGTCGAACTGAAACCTCCACATTGGACACGCATAGTAAAAATTGATTTCTTCAAGTGTCTACTAACCCATATTTTGGCATTTTACATCATTTTTGTCCTAGAGTAGCTACAGATGCCGGCTATGGACACCCAACAATAATCTCGAATTGGAGAGTGTCGAATGAAAACCGACACGCTGAGAAAACAATTATTTCTTCAAGTGGCAATCAACCCATATTTTGACACCTTACATCTTATTGTCCTGGTATGGCTATTGATTTGTCTATGGACACTCAAGAAAATCTCTAGTTGGTAAGTGTCAAATGAAAACTCCAACAGTGGACACGCATATAAATTATCGAACATCTTAACGTTGCTATCTACTGGTAGATCGACACTGACAATGACAAACACAAGCTCAACGTGCCTTTATGATTCCCGAAGGCTACTGAATCAACAACGTAGTTTATATCTGAGCAAATGGACACTTGAAGAATTTATCGAATTACTTTCACGTTGCTATTCAACAGTCATTCGACACTGGCTATGAAAAACACAAAGGAGAGTGACAATGTGGTCAGTAGTTGCGACGGTTGATAGCTCAATCCTTGCCAAGGATCATGTAAGCAATCAAAACCGTCGTATAAAGGGGGAATACAGACACTACATTCACCCAGACGTGTTTATTGGATGTCATATTGCCACTTGATTCAAAAACCGTCACATGGCTCCATGAAAAAACCGTCTTAAATGCTCATTTGTGTACTAGTGGTTAAAACACTAATTCTGAACAACGGCGGTTCACGAACCGGTTCGTGAACAATGACTCCCGATTTTAATCATGAGTTCCAAAACATCAATTAGTACACGTAAATGTACGTGAACCACATATTCGATGAATTTGGCCAGAATTCAGAAGGACGGTTCACAAACCGTCCAAGTGAATATTCTCTGGAATTTCACACGGGTTAAACTCTGACTCCTTTATCTCTTAGTTGGACTTGGTTATCACGAAATATCTTTTGTTGTCCATCTAGCGATTCTCAATGTGTCAATAAGATAAAGATTATCACTGGTCTGTTGGATATCAATGTTGAAGTGATTTTGTGCTAACAAATCACTTGGCAGATAAATGATAAAGATTTCCAATTGAGATAGATCTAGGTTTCTTTGTGTGCAAGTCAAGTAACGCGTTCGTTTTACACAGGCACTTGCTAAACTTGTGGAACAAGTAACTAGTTGCTTTATTCCTAAGCAACCTATCTTATTGAGTGCTATAAATAGAGGGTTTCAGAATGAAAACCACAAGCATCAAGCATACATGAAGTTTCTCCGTGGAATTGATCGTAAACTCTTTTCACTTAGGTGAAAGCTTGTTGTGGTATAGTCATCCTCTATTAGGTAGCAGTTCCTCTGTGGGATTTACCTAACGACTATAAAGACTTCTGTTGAGAGTTGGGAAGCACAGGTAGGAGATTGAGACCTTAGTGGTTGAAATCGGATTAACCTGTAACCTTGGTTGCCTGATTACGTTCTTGTCTATTCTACGGTCCTTCTCTTCTGCAATAAGGCCATTCAAGAACTGATACACAACTACAGGGTTTAAGGAAGCAACGCAAGGCTGCACGACGTGTTGTAAGACCCAGTTAGATCCAATTGTATAAGTTTCTTAAGTGATTCTTTTTATAATTGAGGTAGAGACAAGTTTGGCATTGATTACTAGGTTTTCAGCGTAAGCCCAATCTTGTAAGTAGATTTCCGTATGACCTAGAGTAATCCTAAGGAAATTGTTTTACGTATGTAAAACTGATAGAGGACAGTTCAAACATACAGTTGATAATTGAGGTTGCAAAGCCGGAAATATTGACACAAGCCTTTAACAGCGGTTAAAGCAACTCCTAGGCCTGTAAAGGACGTCAGCTGGTGGAATCAAGTGCGTGACGATCTGTAGGGGATATAGAGACGTAAGGAGTGCGATAGTATCCAATTCGCTTGGAGGGCTAGAGTTGGTCTTTGCTACATCCCAGACCAAAGTCTTATAGTAGGCTTGTGTTTGTAGACAGTTTGTACTGTGCGGTGTTCAATCTGGACGAGGTCCCGAGGTTTTTCTACAAGTTGTATTTTCCTCGTTAAAAAAATCTCTGGTGTCTTGTGTGCTTTACTTTCCGCATTATATTCTCTGATTATATAATTAAAGCATAAACAAGAAGTACGTTATTTATAACCGTCGAGTTGGTCCATAATCCATCCAGGGGATTTGCCAAGACTTGTCTTGCATTGGACCAATCACTTGTGATCCGACTCCGGTTATCAGATTTGGATATTGATTTTTGAGATCGTCCATATCTTACCATAAGACTCACGAGCCCAAACGAAAAGTTGGTAGTATTTCGTTACCCCTGCTTTTTCAATAATACTGTTTTGAAGTCTTATATGCATTAGCTGAGATGAAGTGAGACGAATCGATATCGGTCAAAATCTCAGTACTCTAGCGAGTTGTGCTAACAAGCCCTTCCAGGACCTTATTTTTTGTTACCTTGGTGAAAGATGTCTTATACGGTTAGTTTACGTTATACAATATCTAAAGACCCCTTCATCTTGATTTGTTGTCCTTGGAACAGATTACACAAGACTGAAGAAAATAGGCTAAAAATGGTATATCCGGACTGCTGCAAGATTTGCGACGAAACCACGTGTGCCAAATAATTCAGGAACGTTATAAACCTGGTAATCAATTGAGATGTAGTACACATCTATAAGGTTAGATGTTGCCGCAGTTGGTAAATCATTACCAAAAATAGACACACCAACACTCCCTCCACCAGTCATTCCATCAATGAAGTCTTATCCTGCAACATGGGCTTTTTCTTCATCAGTGTTGCCCGGTTCGCTAGAAACCTAGAAATATAAATTTTTACTTCCAGTGGTGAGGCTGAGATGTTCCCAATTCTTCTTTAGGAACATCAACTCCATAAAGATATGGTGCAACGTTGAATCAAATGGAATTAAGAGATCAACTAACTAGATGTGCGTACCAGTCAAAAATACACAAAACAAAGCCAACAACATGGCTCTCAATCCTAATTTTTCGATTCTTTCTAGAACTACTCTATACCAGGCTATCATCCAACATTGGATTTTCAACAAAATCAAAACCCAAACCCTCAAACGTTATCAAGAATATATAAATAAGTATGATTCTGAAGATTATGTTGAACGCCTGGAAACTCAAGAAGAAGAATCATATATGGTTATTATGGTTCTTATGGATATCCCAAAAAATCAAAATTATAATCGAGGTGAAGGATCTCAAGTTGGAGGATCATGCTAAAGTTTGATGCAGGGGGACACATATGACACCAGCTGGACTGAGACCAAATAGTTATAATTATAATTATGTAAGCGAATGACGTTTCATTTTAATTGAAATCGGAATGAAAACCGTTAAAATGTAAACCATTACATTTTAATTGGAGCTAGTTAATATGTTTTGAAAGTAAAGTACTATTAGATCAAAATTACA
Organism: Papaver nudicaule; assembly: GCA_023529015.1. Lineage (NCBI taxonomy): Eukaryota > Viridiplantae > Streptophyta > Magnoliopsida > Ranunculales > Papaveraceae > Papaver > Papaver nudicaule. Next base: position 23,123 of record JAJJMA010219348.1, on the reverse strand, counting down.
AACCATTAAACCACATTATAACTAAACAAGTTTTCATTTAAATACGACTTCTAAGAAATCCCGAAGTACGTTGTAATGAGCTATATAACGGGAAATTGATTCTTTCCATCTTCGCTATTCCTCTCGAGATCTCTCTACAACTTCTGCACCAGTTTCACCCCTAACCCCTAATTATGATATTGATTGACAATACAATTACGAGGGTTACATATCGACCGAACAACCCACAACAATTACGGTTATGAAGGTTACCGGTATCGGTGTAGAAGTTTTTCATGACTGCTCTTCAAATAACTCTCGCTCACTAAACCACTTTACAATCGTTTTTCATCCCTCTTTGGATAATATACTACATTGTTCCTGCACAAAAATAATTTTCATCCATACCAAACTCGGGAGAATAAACTCAACCATTTTTTTTACGAAAACTAGCAAGGGATAACATCTGAGAGGAAAGATTGATGCAGAAGGTGTAATTTGAAATTGAGTTTGATTAAAATAAATATAAGAAGCGAAATTAGTCGTTGGATCTTTTAGCCATTGGCGGCTCAATCTTGGCGAGCGGTTTAGGCTTGGCCAATCAACGTCCAAACTTAGCCACTTGACTCAATCTTGTCGCGGTAGGCAAATGCTAAGTATTCGCCTTTCGATAGGGCTACACATGGCTCGGTTAGTAGGCCATCCATAACCAAAACCGAAAGTCTCGGTTTTCAGTTTGTAGAACCGAACACTGCACCATGTATTTTCGGTACTGTTTTATAATTCAGAGAGATATAAATAAACAAAACCCAAGCCAGAGATCATCAAATCTACATTACAACTATCACGAATTCATCAGATCTAACAAAAAAAAGTTGTTGAAACTATTAGAAATCATCAGATCTAACAAAACCCCATCAATAAATCACGAATTCGTTACAACTATCTAGAGTTTTATCAACAGTAATGAAATCTAACTGAGTTGCTCATCTACATCACTTATTCATCAAAAACTTGAGTAATTGAAAGCTGAGAAGAAAGATATAGAAACAAAATATAGATTTAGAAGCTCAACTTATTGATACTGAAGAAATAAAGTTTTGCACCACCTCTGTAACTGAGACAGGTTAAGAGATTAGAAGTTATGAAACAGGGGCAAGGGAGAAAAAGAAGAAAGAGAAAGAAAAAAGAAAAATAAGACAAAGAGATAGGCTGTAGGCAAGAGTAGATTAGATAAACATTTGGTTTTTACTCTTAAACCATGGCTAAAATCTAGAAAATCTAAAGGCTACTGTTAATCGGTTCGAACCGATGGTACTCGGTTTCGTTCTAGTATCAAACCGAACCAAAAAAACTCGGTTATCTATTTTAGCAATCGGTTGGCAGCATCAAAACCTCGACTCAGTTCAGTTTTCTCAATTTTCGGTTTGGTACGGTTTCACTCGGTTTGAATCGATTCTCGGGTTCCACGGTGGGTGAAAATTACCCATTTGTTTATCCCATTGGAACTGCAAATGGCCAAATGTACCCATATGTTCATCCCACTAGAGCTGCTCTTACATGCACAAGGTAACCCGATAAAACGTAATAAAACATGAAATGTTTTGCCGGTATATAGTGTATCGCGTCACAGTGTCTCTGTATTTGTCGACCTAAAAACCGTTAAACTTCAAAAAAGAATGACGAGAAGAAAAACAAAAACTAACAGGGGTATAATAGTAAGGAAGAAGTTACAAGTTCATTTCAACCAAACCAAACGCCAAACATAACTTTTTCTCGAGTCATAATAACATTTCATTACAACTCTCTCTTTCTCTCTTGATTCAAAAAACCCAAAACATGTATTAAAGATCTTTCTCACTCTTTATCTCTGCAACAAAAAAAAGGGTTTTAGGTCTTTGAGGTACGAATCTGTAATCTCATTGTTTTTTCATTCCTCTAGTGTAATTAGTAAAATTTCATATTTAAATTCTTTAATCTGCTTTAGTAAATGATAAACCTAAGATACGGGTTTCTCAATTTAGTGTTTTTACATGTTTTATCTTTGGGTGTGGTCGTAACTTCATAGAATAGTACCAGTATAGATCTTATTACGCTCATTTGGCTTAATTTTGGTTGTTTAGCGTACTTATTTGGTTTTTTAGGTTATTTGAAACCCGGCAGTAGATGCACCCTTGTGCTATATATTCTAGGGATGCAGTTATAAAAGATGCTACATGTTTGTTGTAGTTGGTGGATTTCTGTGTTTGTGATATGTCCTGTGTAATAAAAATTGGAAGACAGAGGGAGAAATTATGACTGAGGTGGTTATTTTTGTCTTGTATTTTTATGATGGACAATTGGTTGAGAAAGATGATTCCAGCATGCAATTGTTACGAGCTCAGCGTATTGCGAGTACCCTAGGTTGTAGAGACAAGAGAATGTGAGAGTCTATATAGGATGTGTTGTTTGATCTGATAGTAAGTCCTGCTCAAGTCACTATTTTCGGAGGCTAGGTCTAATAAGAGAACTTTAACTTATGTGTTGTCTTACTAGAATTCCTCATATAGTAGGAATATGTGGTTGTACTCATCTGTCTATGAATTTTCGGCAACCATGAGGGTTGAATGCTTTGGCTGTCACAGATACCATATTATGCCGTGGACACAATTCCCATAGTTGAGTGAAATTGAACTCAGAAAATAGCTTAATATTAGAATATACTGTTGGCAACCCCCAGTGGCCGAAATTTTGCTGATGAATGATAAACTAGTTTTTTGATAGCTCTAGGTGATAGGGGTCGCCCTTATGATGTTAACATGGTGTAAGATTAGTCAGTTTGCACTGGGATACCTAAAAGTGTTCTAGAGATTTGTGGGGGTCTATGACTTGACTTGGCTGTGAAGAGGGTGTTAACATGATGTAAGCTTAGTCACTTTGCACTGGGACTGATCAACAACCGAAGTAAGATAACTTTGGAGCTTATTATCTGCAATTAGTTTGACCTTTTAAGAAATTGATGGATAAACAAAAGCCACAAGGTCCACTTCTGCTTAAGGATTTGACCCTTATTATTGAATTGTTTTCTGCTGCTGGTGTATAAATTATGAGTTTCAACAACATTAATTTTGTGATGATAAGGCATTTGTTTCATTAGTTGTTTCCAGATTTTAGTATTTATGAAAATAAAATATGACATGTTTTATTAACCAAGAAAGTCTACTGATGGGTACTTATTACAATTATCATTGATACCAGAAACATAAAGAATATAGGCTTGGTCTAGTTCTTAGACGATTATGGATCAACAAGGGCATGGGCAGCCCCCCGTCATGGGGGTAGCACAAATGCCATATGGTGCAAACCCATATCAGGCTAATCAAATGGTTGGGACTGCTCAGTCAGGATCAATTCCCACTTCAGGAGGATCCACCCAATCTCCTGGTCAAACAACAGGGTTTGCTGCTTCTCCTTCTCAACTTGCACAACATCAACAGCTTGCTTATCAACATATCCACATGCAGCAGCAACAGCAACTACAGCAACAGCTTCAAACTTTCTGGGCAAACCAGTTTCAAGAAATCGAACAGACTACTGATTTCAAGAATCACAGCCTGCCACTGGCTAGGATAAAGAAGATCATGAAGGCGGATGAGGATGTTAGGATGATCTCAGCAGAGGCTCCCGTTATATTTGCCAGGGCTTGCGAAATGTTCATTCTGGAGTTAACACTTCGCTCTTGGAATCACACTGAAGAGAACAAGAGGAGGACGCTGCAGAAGAATGACATTGCAGCAGCAATTACAAGGACTGATATATTTGATTTCCTTGTTGATATCGTGCCGAGGGAGGATTTGAAAGATGAAGTCCTTGGCTCCATTCCGCGAGCAGGGGCAATGCCTGTTGGAGGTTCAGCAGATGCACTTCCATATTACTATATGAATGCTCCACAGGTTGGTACACCAGGGATGATCATGGGTAAACCTGTTGACCAAGCCATGTATGCTCAACCACCCCATCCTTACATGTGGCCCCAGCCTCCACAACAACAGCAACCACCTTCAGATTCTTGACTTGCAGAGGTAGACGGTTGCCAGAAAATTCAGAAAACAATGTAAGTGTGTGACATCTCATTGAATGTCATGTTTTCTTTTTGTTCAAGAACTCCCAGGGCTTTCTTCTTTCTTGCAACTACACAGCTTTGATAGTCTCTAAGTTTGTCGATCCAAATATGATATATTTCCAGGGAATAATAGAGGTACTTGTGTCATACTACAGGGTAAATTTCAACATCATTTGCAATTTATGGCTTTTAATATTATTGATAATGATTAATTTGACGTCACGATACCTTGTGAAACCTTAGGTCTACTTTTATGTGCTTGTGGAGTCTTTGCAGTATTTTGGTCAAGAATGTTAGCGGCCAATGCAAAGTTAGTCGTCCCTCTAAACTGTTGGCATCTGGCTTACAGTCTTGTGCAGATCAGTTTCCTCTTTTATTCACTAACATTTTGGTTATCTGGTGTTGCAGAATCTTGAGCAGCTTGTACTTGTGAATGTGGCTGAACCCAGAGTTAATATCGTAAAAATAGTACCTGTGCAGTAAAAGGGATGTAAACAAGAAGCCCTAATACCTCATCTGTAAGGTAATGGTATGGGAGGTGGCTGTTCAGACTTATTCCCTTCTTGTTTTTGTCTGTGTTCCTTGTGTTCTTTTAGAAAGAAGGCTTTCTCCTCCGTTGATGCAATGTAGTTGGAAACAATAATTAGGAAAACAAAATATTGCTTACACCTCTTAACAAGGACTGTTTTAATATTTTTTGTTTCTACATTGGTAATGAAAATACCTAATCTTTGTCTATTGAATTTTAACATGAACATTATGCGAATACGTAGCATTTGGAGCACCAAATGTGTAGTACTGAATTCTAATAGACTGAGTCAGTGTTACTCAGCTCACTGTCACTCAGCTCACTCAGTCTAAGTCAGTATTGTCTGTCTCAAGTACAGCTGTCTTGTTTACAGCCTGTCTCACATGATTAGTGTGACGGTTGTTGGTCTGTATATAATCCTTTCCGTTATCTGTTTACGGTTAAGTTTTCTGTAATCATTTCTTTCACCATTAATGAATTCAAGAGTTCTATCATGGTATCAGAGCTCAAGAGCCTGATGACCTAATTTTTCAAGCTTCCGCAATCATTTGTCGATTCAACCTATTCATCAACTTGTTATCAATTCATTTTTTTTCTTCAAATTAAATTTCTTCTCTTCAATTTCCCTTTCGATTGTGTTTGTTTCTTGAATTTCTTGATTCAAGAACTCAGATCTACTCTTGATATCAAATCAATTCTTCATTTCTTTCCTTAATTTCTGAATTTTGATCTTCTTTCTCTACTGCTTACTGTTTCTTTAATGGCTGCTGTTCCATATACTGCACGAATTAAAGATGTTCCGATGACTAATATCACAAGTCTTGTTCCAGTAAAGCTCAAAGAAGACAACTATCTTACCTGGAAGAATGCTTTGAATCCTTTGTTGCTGAAATACAAGGTATCTGGCTTTCTTGATGGATCTTTACCTTGTCCGAACCTTATTTGACTGGTGGAGTAGTAAATCCTGCACATCAAGCTTGGCTAGATGATGATATTACTCTTATATTGTGGATTCAAGCTACGATCTCAGATGCTGTGTTTCCTTATGTGGCTGGTGCTGAATCATCTGAAGAACTTTGGTCAAAGATTGAGAAGCGTTATTCAAGACAATCTTCTACACATTCTATTCAGATTCGTACTAAATTACAAGCTGTAAAGCTTGGTAACAAGTCTATTTCCATGTTCTTGAGTGAAATCAAGAAACTTACAGATGATCTAGCTGCTACAGGATCTATTATCTCTGAGGATGAGATTGTTGTTTCTATACTTAATGGTTTGGGAAATGACTATGCTAGCTTCTGTACTACTGTTAGGATGCTAAAGCCTTTTCCCTCTTTGGATGAACTTCATGATTTACTCATCACAGAGGAGGTATCAGTAAATGAACGCAACAAAGCATTCCAGTCTGAAGCTAACAACAAGGCATTTGCAGCTTATCCCACTCAATACAGATCTCACTCTTCAGGTTCTCATTCTGGTGCTTCATCTAGTCGTGGCAGAGGAAGAGGTAATTTTCAACATTCTTATGGTAGAAGTTCATTTCAATTACCAGCTAGAGCTCAAGTTCCATTTACCTCCTATCCTAGGAGTTATGCACCATCTTTTTATCCTCATATGTCTGCACCACAACCTATTACCTCTTCTCCTCATGTTACCACCAATGAGAAACCTATTTGTCAGATCTGCAATAGGGCTGGACATACTGCTCTTGAGTGTAGAAACCGTCTCAATTTTGTATATCAGAGTGCAAACACACCACACAACTTGAGTGCTATGTTAGCCACTGCAAATATATTAGGGGAAAATCCATGGTATGCTGATACAGGTGCAAATCAACATATTACTTCTGATGAACAAGAGTTGCAATGTGGTGATTCCTATGATGGTTCAGAAGATATTCAAGCAGCTAATGGAGAAGGTATGAGGATTACTCATGTTGGTAAAGCACTTAAATCTACTTCTTCTCATGAGTTCATACTTAAAAACATTTCGCTTGTTCCTAAATGTTCTGCAAATCTGTTGTCTGTTCACAAGTTCACTAAAGACAATAATTGTTCTATCACCTTCGACTGTGTTGGTTTTGCTGTGAAGGATCTCTCATCTGGGAAGATCATTTTTCAAGGCCCTCACAGTAATGGTTTATACCCTCTTCACTTCTTGCATCCATCAAATAAAGCTCTCTCTGATGTTTCCTCATCAGTTCCTGCTGCTGTGTGGCACAAAAGACTTGGGCACCCATCTTTTAGTACTTTTCAGCATGTTTGTAAATCTCTTTCTCTGACATCTATAATAAAGACACCAATGTTTTGTCATGAGTGTCATTTAGGAAGAAGTCAAAAGTTACCATTCTCCATGTCTTCTCATTGTAGTTCTAAACCATTAGAACTTATTCATATGGACTTATGGGGTCCTAGTCCTGTAAACTCAGTGTCAGGTTTCAGGTATTATGTCAACATTGTGGATGATTTCTCCAAATTCTGTTGGCTATATCCTTTGTATGAGAAAAGTGACTTTAAGAAAATTTTCTTTGACTTCAAACAAATGATTGAGACTCAGCTGAATTCTAGAATTCTTGTTATTAGAACTGATGGAGGAGGAGAGTTTCTTAATAATGAATTGCAATCTTTTTTATCTGTGTGTGGTATTGTTCATGAGGTTACATGCCCTCATACTCCAGAACAGAATGGTGCAGCTGAGGTCAAGCATAGACATTTAGTGGATGTGGGAAGAACCTATCTAATTCAGTCTGGTTTAGGTGATGAATTTTGGGTTGATGCCTTTTACACAGCTAATTACACTATTAACAGGTTACCCACTAAGTCTATTGGTTACATTTCTCCTTATGAAAAGTTATTCAGCAAGAAACCTGATTATGGACTGCTTAGATCTTTTGGATGTGTTTGTTATCCATGGCTGAGACCTTACACCAGCAACAAGTTGCAGCCAAGAATTTCTTGTGTCTTTTTGGGCTACAGTTCAAATCAAAAAGGGTATAGATGTCTTGATATTGAAACTGGCAGAGTTTATGTTTCCAGGCATGTTAAATTTGATGAGTCTTGTTATCCTCTGAGGAAATCTTCACTGGTTCATGATGCTTCCACTTTCTGTTTTCCAAGACTAGCTGAAGACTTATCTACATCAACAATTCAGGAGGAATCTGCTTCACTTGCTTTGCCTGATTCTTCTTCAGCATCTTCTGATATTGCTGCTTCTTCTATTAGTGATGTAACTGTTACCACATCAACCTCTTCAGCTCCACTTTGCTCTACTTCTTCAATTATAACCCATGCTCATAATATGGTTACAAGGGGTAAAGCAGGTATTCACAAGCCTAAAGTCTACACTACAAGGTATGCTCTTTCTGCTGTTGTTCTTGCTAAAATGCCATCTGTTACACCTACATGCTTTAGTGAGGCCAATAAAATACCAAAGTGGAGGGTTTCTATGGTTTCTGAGATTCTTGCTTTAGCCAAAGCTGGAACTTGGTCTCTTGTTAAACCATTTCCTGGAATGAATATAGTTGGGTGTAAATGGGTGTTTAGACAGAAAATGAATCCTGATGGCACTGAAGATAGGGCTAAATCTAGACTTGTAGCAAAAGGGTTTAATCAGAAAGAAGGCAAAGATTATACCGACACTTTTAGCCCTGTAGCTAAGCCAGTAACAATCAGGATTATTCTCTCTTTGGCAGTGCATTTTGATTGGCAAATCAGGCAGTTAGATGTTAGTAATGCATTTTTGCATGGCTTAGCTGAAGAGGTGTACATGACTCAGCCACCAGGTTTTGTGGATCCTGACAAACCTGATTATGTGTGCAAACTTCACAATCTTTGTATGGGCTTAAACAAGCTCCAAGAGCTTGGTATGAAAAGCTTTATACTGTTTTACAGTCATATGGTTTTCAGTCTTCAGCAGCAGACACCTCTCTTTTTGTTCAGAAGCAAGGGTCAAGACTTACTGTTGTACTTGTTTATGTTGATGATATTCTCATTACTGGAAATTCATCTGCTTATTGCTCTGAATTGATTCAAGAGTTGGGTACTCATTTTCCTCTCAAGGACTTAGGGGACTTACATTATTTTTTGGGCTTGGAAGTGAAGAGGAATGCATCTGGTTTGTTTCTCTGTCAAACCAAATATGCACTGGACTTACTTGAAAAGTCAGAGATGACTGGTGCAAAACCTTGTTCTTCACCGGTTCCAGTTGGACAGAAAATGAGTAGCTCAGATGGTGTTCCCCTCTCTGATCCTACTGCTTTCAGGTCTCTTGTTGGTGCACTCCAATATCTAACTTGGACCAGGCCAGAGATTTCATATGCTGTCAACCAAGTCTGTCAGCACATGCAGAATCCAACAGATGTTCACATGACTGCTGCTAAAAGAATTTTAAGGTATGTCAAAGGAACCATTGATTATGGCATCTTATTTAGCAAAGGATTGTTAGTAGTTCATGGCTGTAGTGATGCTGATTGGGCTGGAGATCCTGACACAAGGCGCAGTACTGGAGGTTATTGTATTTTCTTTGGCTCTAATCCTATTTCTTGGTCCAGCAAAAGACAAGCAACAGTTGCCAGAAGCTCAACTGAAGCCGAATATAGGAGTTTGGCTAATTCTGCTGCAGAAGTGGTGTTTGTTTGCAAAATCCTAAAGGATTTACATGTTTTTCTACCCACTGTTCCAGAGATAACTTGTGACAATGTAAGTGCTATCTCCTTATCTTCTAATCCAGTTCAACACACTAAGATCAAGCACTTGGCACTAGATTTTCATTTCATCAGAGAGCTCATTCAAGCCAAGAATCTGAAGGTCAGTTATATCTCAATACTTGAACAAGCTGCGGATATCTTCACTAAGGGTCTGGCTAGTCCAAGGTTTGCTTTTCTGAGAGACAAATTGAAGATTTACTCTGCAGCAAACTTCAATTCGAGGGGGGCTAATAGACTGAGTCAGTGTTACTCAGCTCACTCAGTCTAAGTCAGTATTGTCTGTCTCAAGTACAGCTGTCTTGTTTACAGCCTGTGTCTCACATGATTAGTGTGACGGTTGTTGGTCTGTATATAATCCTTTCCGTTATCTGTTTACGGTTAAGTTTTCTGTAATCATTTCTTTCACAATTAATGAATTCAAGAGTTCTATCAAATTCTTATTTTAATGTTTCTGCCGTTGTACATGTGGAACTGTAGCATATCTCTCTCTTCTTCTAGAGCTTCTTAAAAAATACAGAACATTTCATGCGGGAATTGATTCAGAAATTGGCAAGCTAGTTCTGGTTGCAGTTTGACTTACTGAGTTGCAGTTTTGGGTCATCGGGTTGGCACATACATACGGCTCACAAACCCTTGGGCGAAATACATGTCAGAAACTAACGTTTCTGTGAATTGGTTTGGATTTTTAAGTTATTTTGAAGAAATTGGTCCATGGTTGGGGAGGACTTGGGAAGATATTGATGATTAACTCTGAATCCAGTAACCCGAGTTCCAGTAAACAGTGGGACCTTCCTTTTTAAAAAGGAAATCCATAGCTAATCTGAATTCTAGCTAGTAAGCAGCACTTCAACAAAAGACATGCCGTTTGAGATTGAATTTCAGAATAATAGAAAGTTATCACGGGCGTACATAATCTCAAAGGAAGAACCTTAATTAGTAGTCCTACATCAGTTTTGAACCGTTCTTCATCATTCCGTCTTCCTTTTTGTGCGAAGAATTAGTATTACACCTTGATGTCACTTCATAAAACCTCCATAATAAAGCAAATGCGTAGAATCGAATAATACCAGCAGCAAAGATTTCGGTAAATGCAGTGAGGATTGATCTCTGTGGTGCAAAATCAGCAGCTCCTAAACACATGAAGAACCCTAGAAAATTACAAGAGACGAGAAAAGTTCCAGATTTTATTCCATTTAGAGTTTTCCTGGCAACTTCGTCAGCTGTCAGTGAACTTGAACATGCTGCAATTTTTTTCGTAACTCTTGGTCTTCTTTTCTTCTCTGCAATATCAAGTAATAAAAGAAACACCATGAGAAAATAAACTTTAGTTCTTTCAGATGTAGAGTTGACCGGCAGAAGTGCCTGAAATATATGAACGTACAAAATGCCTAGCTAGATGCCCTAGATAAAGGTGAGGCCAGAATTAAATTTTCCAGGTGATCTCATACTTTCAGAGTTGGTGTTACAAGAATCTCATACAACCCTCGCAGGAAATCATGTTTTGACTCTTAGGTGGAACGCAACAAAAATGTGCACTACGTTTTTAACTCCTGTCAACTACCAGCCTTGGCAGGGCCATACTTGTATAAACTGGCTAACTTGCAAGCTGCAGGCTTGAATTTCTATATTGGAAAATAGACGGTCTGAATAGTCTGGTGTAACTATATACCTTCAATCAGGCCTGGGGTTGCCGTGTCAGGAGGGAATATAAGAGAGACATGAATATCATCTGAAATTAGCTCCATTTGTAATGCCTCTCCCAGTCCACGAAGAGCAAATTTTGTAGCTGAATATGTTGTGTACCCATAAACCCCACACTGCTTTGTAGAAGGGAAAAAACAACAATGTCAAGTGGTTATTTTCTCCTTTCAATTGCTCAAACCAATGGAATTACTAAAGTATATCATAAACTGGTTACCAAAGCATTGGCGATGGTCCCAGATTTACATATCGAAACCTGAGTTGTCTAAAATATCATTTAAGCCTGTAAGGTATACCTGACCAGCCTGTGAGGACATGAGAGCAATAGAAGCAGGGCCTCGAGTTCTTCTGTTCTTCTTCATCTTAGGTAAAGCTGCCTTTATCAAATTCAAAGTTCCCATCAAATTCACATCAACCATCATCTTAACATTTTCCATTTCCTGGAATTCTAATTCTCCGGCAAAATACACACCTTGATTACAAACAAGTACATCAATAGGATCTGCTTCATCCACAACCGCTTTTAATGTTTCAAAATCTCTAACATCAGCAATGGCGATGTTCACATTGACACCAGTAGACAGACGTATCGAATCCCGAGCTTCTTGGAGCTTGTTAGGGTCTCGAGCAAGTATGGTTACACGGGCACCTTCAGAGGTAGCCTGATGAGCTATAGATAAACCAATACCACTTGATCCACCTGTGATGAAAACATGTCTATTTTTTATTGGGATCTTGATGGATTTAGGTCTGAGAAGTAGTGTTAGATAAAGACTCATGAAGAGAAGACAAGCACCAATAAGAATAGGTATTGTGGCCATTGAAGGGGAGCTAGCTAAAGCTTTGGATTATGACGACAAGTGCACTATTTTTATGATCATGCGTACATGTATATATAATACAGAATGTTTATAGATAGGTGTACTTTTAACAATGAAAATTACATGGGCAAGGTTTTATGTTATCAACTTTTATGGGGAGGCTAACACTAATAAACAAGTAATCAAGAACGGTAACGCAGTTAAAAACTACATCAAGAGCAAAGTAAATTCTTTTGGACCCTAACTAAATAAATGCAGTTATCAATCAACTTTTACCTACGTCTATTTTCTACCAAACAACATTTTTAGATCGAGAAAGTGTATCTTAAATCATGCATGAATCGAGAAAGTGTATCTTAAATCATGCACGATACACATTAATAGTCAACAGTGTATAGTTGACATTCAATGTTTAGCATCATTTACGGTTGAAGTACAAAGTAGTGGATACTGATAGTACAAGGGCGCCACATATTAATTGCCAATATCATTAACAAAATGGTGTTGAACGTCTTCAGCTAGGGTTAAGCAAGCTATTTGGGAATGGGGAATAATAATGAAAGGCAGGCAAGATGATTAGAAAAATTTGTGACATGTTACCTATTGCGATCCCGGCTAATTTTAGAAGGGCTTTTTTTTGGGCTGTAGTCTTTTCTTTGGGACTACAGTTCACTAAAATTATCTATATTTTATTATAAGGGGTGATTAAGTAATCCAACCAAACCAAAAAAAAAAAAAAAAAAAAAAAAAATTTTTTTTTATTACCAAAACCCCACCTTTTCCATTTATACTTCATCTTTTTCATTTTATTTCACCACCACTGCCAACATCAGCGCCGCCGCCACCACCGCTGATACTAGACTCCGCCACTACTGCCACCAATTTATCCAATCGAATCTCTATTATTACTTACCGCCACTACCAACACCTGCCTCACTGATTTTTCGCGTTAACTTCCTTCCTCTTTTTCCCCACATCCATTTTCTTTGTAACTCCTGGTATCTATTTGAAACAAGGGTTTCGATTTGATCCTCTGTATCTCACCATCACTAGCACCACCACCACCATCTTCTTCTTCATCATCATCTTATATTGTTATCTGTGATTTGATCTGATCAAAAGGAACCACTTTAAAAGAGACTATTTGTACAATGAATTCGGTTAGTATCTATCTATGTATTTCTTTTTAATTTATGATTCAAACTCGAATATATATATATATATAATTTAATGGGTTCTTTTTATATCTTGTTTTAAGCACACCTATTTGTGTTTTTAACAATAGATTTGGTGAGATTGAGGTTGAGATTGATTTGGGCGAAAATTAGTAACTTTTTTTTTTTGTTATAATTTTTATTTTTAGTCAAATTATAATTGTAAATGATTAGTATTTTCATGAGTTTTGTTTTAGTTTGGGTTATTCATCTTGAGAATCAGTGATTAAGGCATTGCCAATGTGTGATGAATACTTGTAGGGCAATGTGGAAATGGATTTTTAAGGCAATGTGTAAATGAATGATGTGGTGCAAAACCTAATTTTGTTTGTTTATGTAGGTGAAATAGCATTTTCAGGAGGAAAAACAGATGAAGGAGATGCAAATGATAAAGAGACAGTACCTAGAGAAGCTAATGAAGAGATTGGACGACACAAAACAAAACCGCGTTAACTTTCTTCCTCTTCTTCTCCACATCCATTTTCTTTGTAACTCCTGCTATCTATTTGAATCAAGGGTTTCGATTTGATCCTCTGTATCTCACCATCACCAGCACCACCACCACAATCTTCATTAGCCTTCTGAAGAACAGATGCAGCTCTTTATTGCCCTACGAGTACTACGGCTTCTACGTTGTGACCTTTTACGAGAAAGATGTTTTGGTGAAGAGTCGCACAAGATAATTGTTGTCTGTTGATTACTGGTATTATTATCAAACTTATGGCGGTGGTGGAGGCGGTGGTGGCAGCGGCAGAGGCGGTGCTTGTAGTAGTGGTAGTGACGGTTGTGGTGGGTGGTGTTGTGATAAAAAGAATAGAGAAGAAAATGAAGTATGAAATAAAATTGATTTTTTTATGGTAGGATATGGGGTTTTCTACTTTTTCTGTCGGCAACCCTTTTTTGTCTTATTACTGCAGTCCCAAAAATAACGCTTAATTTTAGGGCTATTTTTTTCTTTTATAGGGCTGCATAATTTAAGCCCATCTACTAGAGATAGTTATGGGTGTAACTATAAGAGGGTAAAAATACCTAAACAACCTTACTATTACCCATAATTAGAAAACATAAACCTAATCATTATTAAAATTCAAAATTAATATAAACTGATTATCTTCTTCTTTCTCTCTTTTCTTTTATTTTGAAACATAAACATCAACGATGAGTTCGTCAATTGCTGATTCAAACTTGAATACTCGTTCGATTAATTTTATATAACCATGCCTCCTACATGATTCAACTAACGTCAAGGAAAGCTGTTGATTTAGATCCAGGAGTTGTAAGGGCTGCAGAATTGAAAGAACTAGAACCATGACGATCATTAAAGGTAAGTGCCGCTGAGGTAGATGCACTCCATAATCAATAGAAACAACAACACATGGATAGAATAAGGTATTTCTCTAAACCCATTAGGTTTTCATTGATTTATACACTCCAAATCGATGTTTTGAAAACTAGGTTTTCTGGAAATTGACCAGAAACAACAGGAACTGATCGTTGTTCGTTTCTTCGTCCTGGAAGATTTTTGAACAAGAAACGATATTTATTTTGGTACTTGTTGTTCTTCATGGATGAATAATCCATTATTAAGGTTGGATATTAGTACCGTTTCTGGTTATGTCTTATTTGCAAAGTAGATTGTTCAAATTTTTGATATAATCGGTTCATATTGACCCCTTTTAGAACCGATTAAAACCCTTTGTTTTGGGAAAGTTTTAATCGGTGTATATATGTGTTCATAATTCCGATTATTAAATGGTCTAATGAAAACCGATTGTTTTCAGCCTAAAACAATCAGGTTATTTGTATATGTATTTGAAAAGACGAGGGTACCGAATACATCACCAAATATTTTTCGGTATAGCCTATATAAACTTTAAACTTGCGCAAACTTAAAGTTTATAAGGTTGATTTACCAAAAGTATCTTTCAAACTGATCAATTCACACAAAGGATTACAGTGATTATACTTTAATTATAAATAAAAACATTATAAGTGTAGAATAAAGTAAATCACACACACACAAGATTTTGTTAACGAGGAAACTACAAACTCGTAGAAAAACCCGGGACCTCGTCCAGACCAATATAATAATTTTAAGAATTCATTAACCATACACGCCTACTATCAAACTTAGGTCATTCTGGTTAAGATAATCTGATCCAAACATGACAATTACACTGCTTCCTTCGGTACTCGTGCCCCTCCAATCACGTAGTCATCAAACACTTGTAATCTTTTAGAATAGACGTGCTTTATTATCGTAAGAGTTGCTTCAGAGTTCGTCGTGAAGACTATCGCTACCCGAACTCCAATCAGATGACTATATTCCTTCTGAGATCTTTCAATCAATAAAGCAACGATAAACTGTATGATCAACACTTTGATCTATGTTAGAGCATTACTCGGTTGAACCCCCTAAGCGTTGGTATGTCAAGTTCAGTTGTCGTAGTTTAGATGTCAAAACTCGTTCACTTGAACACGTTTACTAAATCTGACTTCATTAGGTTAGACTTGGGATGTAGAAGATGCCTCTACGCTCTAGAAGAATAATTGAAAATTTGAAGATGATTGAAGAACAACGTACTCATACAAAGGTTAGTCATCTAGACAACATGATTTCAACTTATCCTTTGCTCTAAGCTGAAAAGATATCTATAACTTAATGCTTGCTGAAATTAGTAAATCGACGTGATCACTTGTTGATCAAAGTGTTGTACAGAATATTTTTTTATATTGAAGTTGTATGACCATGACACTTGAGGTCTTCTTACTATATTTTATAGTGTTTGTTGAACTTTATGCAATGTTTCTCGGAACTTTGTATATATTTTACCAATAGTTGTAGTATGAAATATATTTATGTATGCGTACGTAAATCATATGTTCATTTGGTGAATGGTGCGTGAAGCTATATTCTCGAATGAACTGCATAGAATTATGAATGCTTGTGTTGAACAATAAACAAGGATTTTTATCTGAGTTATGATATTTGTATTCAAGTGACTGCTAGTGTTCTTTCTGAATCAATTACCAATGTAAATAATCGAACCTTATTGGTTTTGTATCGATTTCATTTGCTCGGCATCGAATTCTATATATGGGATTGATTATCAGAGCTAGGAATCAATTTCTCAAGTTAGGTATCGATTTCCTATGCTAGGTATCGATCTCTTATCTTGGGAATCGAATACTGAAACCATTACTAAACTTAGGAATCGATTACCTGAGGAATAAATTGATTTCTTCATGGAATCGATCTCTCTTGATAGGGAATTGATTTGTCCTCAAAGGAATCGATTACTCTTGCTTAGCAATGAATTTCTACAATTCGTGATAGATTTCTTAAGCAAGGTATCAATCACCTCATGTTGAAATTGATCACTTGATGCACAATTGACGTATACTTGTATATGTAATGTGTGAAACAAATATTGAGATGAATCATACTCGGTGGTTTAACGATATTCGTATAAATATGATTTAGGTTCGGTTTGGTCATAAACATGATCCAAGATGTTTCGGTTCATTCCTAGATACTCAAGGCTATATATGTTCGAACTTGCGACAATGTTATATTGTTGGCAAAACCAAACATGTCCCTCTTCCACCTAGAAAGATTTTGACGATCTTGAAAATGATCAGGGGATACCAAAGTACACCACCAACTTTCGATCACGAACTTAACAGACAAATATCCCTTGTCCAATCAAACAAGGTCAAGATAGATAAATTTAGTTTCCAAACCTCAAATTCTCACAAGCAACAATACTTGAATTGTTCACGTCCACCAACTGGAATCTCAACAAGATTTCTCTTGTTTAGGTATTTGGACAAATAGTTTGTGAACTCACAAAGAATTCTGTGTAAGTTGAAATCAACACCACTTGCAATACTTTAATTATATCTAATAAGAATATAATGCGGAAGAATAAAATAAAGCCGGACACCAAGATTTTTGTTAACGAAGAAACTACAATCTTGTAGAAACCCCCCCGGGACCTAGTCCAGATTGAACACGCACTGATTAAGCTGTTACACCTATTGTCTAAAAGAACAATTTCGGACAGATGTAAAAGAGAAACTAACCACCCCCTCAATAGCTTATCTTCAGTCTTGTATTCAACCATCAGCAAAAACTTCTGGCAGAATATGAATTCTCGCTTTAGAAGTTGCTCTCTAAAAACAGAAAAGACTATCGCAACCCTGTAACAATATGACGATCATTTGATCTCCGTTTAACGTAAAGTCAAGGTTAATGGAAATATAGAACTTTAGGATAAACCTAAGTTCTTTTTCGTGGGTTTTATTCTCTTCCAAAAATTACAAGAGATACCACACGAAAATCTACCTTACAAGATCAATCTAGGAAACCCTAGAGTTCTTGTACAACTTCAATGAAGTTTTTATGAAATCTTGATCTTTGAATCAATAATTATTGAATGGCCTTATATAGCTGAAGACAAGGACCTTAGAATAGTCAAGAAGTAAAAATCAAGAGATTTTTTTTAAAAGGGTCATAAAGTTTTGATAAAATGAAGGTCTGGGTCGTAGAAGTTGATTTTGATGTGTTTGGGTCGTAGACTAACTTTGATGTCTGGCTTATTTACTGAAATATGCTTGCAAAATAGTTAAATGACAGTATCCTAAAACTTAACATCTGATTTGTTTTTCTCAGCTACATTTCGTCGAACATCTTGAGTGCTTAAATTTCTTCGCCTATTGATTACACAGAAGTCAGACTTTTCCTTCATTTCATGATCAGATCAACTCCCCATTGTTGCAAGGTTGCATTTATGATTCGAGATATGTTTTCGAATTCAAGAAGAGAAGTGATTGCCATTGATTTATTCCTAATCAAATCACATCCATACTGAACATGATAATTTAAAACAAAAACTCCAATTGAACCTATCATTCAAATTAACAAAACCAGGCCCAAAACAAAACCCCATTTTGCCTCTACAACAACAAAAAGAAACAAACATTTTTCAACCAAAACCATTTCCATACATAAATCAAATCAAACCCCTTTCACGTAACATAATTAAACACCGATCGCCCAATAAAATATAATCAATCTATCTTTAAAACTCAGTAAAGATCCCTGCCATTGTGTAATCTTCTTCATAAAAATGTTTGAGATTCTGGACACCATCTTTATTATGTTTTTCTATTTCTTGTATGTGAACCAGGAGGTGAAGATGTTGCAACAAAAAAGGCTAATTTTAATCTAACAAAAACTAAAATTCATGAGAGTGATACAAAGATGATTTTCACAGCTATTGTTATTCTCAGGAACAATTTCTGGTGGCAGCAACCTTGGATTTTCACTCTCCATGGTTAGTCTTTATTCAACTGTTATTGATTGAAAGAGATTTTGAGATAATAAGAAAGGATATTTTTCAAGGTTAAGGGAAGAAGATGAAAAATGACGAAATGTAAATAGTCAACCCCTGTCAACTGATAGTCAGTGTTTTTTCTAAAACAAAAAAAATCAGCTAACCAAATCTTTAACTGTCAAAGTTAGTCTACGACCCAAACACATCAAAATCAACTTCTACGACCCAGACCATCATTTTATCAAAAACTTACGACCCTTTTACAAAAAATCTCAATAATCAAATCAAGATACAAAAGAACTATCAAGAGCGATAGTTGAATTGTGTTTCACGGATCCTCAAAGTGAAGTCTTGCAAAATCGCCGCTCTTGTTCACGAAGAACGAAAAGTGGAATTCGACCTATATAGCACATACACGAATTCTCAAAGGGATGGACTGTGTGTCTATATGAACCACCTATTTATAGTGAACGTCCAAGACTAATTTTGTTTGGGAAATAAGCCTTCTCAGATAAGGAAATCACTTTTATTAGGAAATAAGTAACTTGTTTCCATATATAGGTTATTTCCTACATTGAGTATTCTTTCCTTTAATTCAAACGTGCCTAACATAATTAGCACATGAGTAATTTACATAAATAAATCACTTCTAAAAATAGCTTTGAATTACCTAACTTAGAAGTCTTTCCACAATTAGCACAATTGCCTTTCTTAAGGAATTTTCATAATTAAGACTATTGGTAATTGTAGTAACTTCCAAGTTTATGATCACCGCTTAACAAAATTAAGTTTGATAATATTAGGAAATAATAAACTTACACACAAATTAGAAACCACTCAAGAATGGCTCTAGTTTGTGTGCGGAAGGCTAGCCAACTTGGCTAAGGAGAAACCACCAAAAGCATATCTAAAAAGGACTTTTTACCCATGTTTTGGTAGGTATGTTAATTTGCCAACCTAAAAAACTAGAATCGCCAACCTTTTGTAGTCCATGTCATCACTCCTAAACTCTAGGACCCACTATTGGAGATTCATTTTTAAGAATATTGGGTTTTAGAACTTATGTGGCAATAAAAATTAAGATCTCCACCCACTGTTGGAGATGCTCTAATTATATCATCATGGTTCTACATGTGAAAATTCTAAAGAAGCATGAGATATTCTTGAAACCGTACTCGATGGAAATTTTGCAAAAAAAAAAGAATCTAGGCTACAAACGCTTGCTTCCGAATGGGAAAACCTTCGAATGGGTAATGTCGATTTGTTTGAAGATTTTTATTTCAAACTAACCGAAATTGTTAATTCCTTACATTTGTTAGGAAATCCTATTTCGTAAAAAGATATTGTTTGCAAAATCTTAAGGTCATTACCTTCAAGATACGAAGCCGAAAAACAAGTTATTCTTGAGTCTAAGTGTTAGAGCTTAGCTCGGTTGAACCCACTGGCATTGATATGTCAAGTCAGTTGTCAAGTGTTGCCAAAACACAATCCTTTATTTAGTCTACAATATCATTCTCGGACTTGGATACACTAAGTATTGAGATGAATACCATTTGAATATTGAAGACAGGAGCTTACATACTTGATATTTATCGGTCTCTCGTCAAAAGGTTTGAAAGAATTTCCTTGATTTCGTATCTACCAATTGTATCAATTTAATAGTCGATGATGTTGTATATATTGATCCTTGTAAGAAGGAACGAAGAATAGTTCTTAAATTCTTGGCACAATGGTTTATCCATGTCGTTTTAATGATTTAGAACTAAAGTGAGAAAGGGGTTAGTTTTTGAACAAAGTACCCAACAGAGTTCGCGTACTCCTACGCGTTCTTAAGTTGTGAGGAATGTTCCTGAACTCAGCTGACAAATAGAGTTTGCGTACCCATACGCGTTCATAAGATTAGGTTCCGTTTTCCTGAACTCTAATATTGCCATGTTAAGTTCGCGTACCCCTACGCGTTCTTAAGCTGTCGAAGCATGATTTTTATTTTGAAGTTTGCCTTAAGTACACGTACCTCTACGCAAACTCAACAGACCTTCGGAACTCCTGTCCACTTTTTATCTTTCATGTTCATGTACGCCTACATAAACCCTGTGCATGTTTTACTTGTTATACTTTTGGCACAACCTTCTTATAGATAAAGGCGAGTCTTTTCACTACTTAAGGACACTTTGTTTAAAGGCGGTTCAAGAAGATTGGTCGGACTTTTGAGAAAGATTATGGACGTCCATTGTTTGTGAACTTACTTGAGCCCTACTAAAGGTTATGTAATCTGTAAGCAGAGCCTCCAATTAATGATCAATATAAATAGATGACCTTCTGCAAAGATACAACTGTATCCTCTACACATTATTGTGAATCCTTGCATAAAGGTAGGTCGTCAACTCGAAACCTATTTTCTTAGGTTACGACTATTGAAAATCCTTCACTTGAGGATCGTGAAGCACAGTCGGATTTAATAATCCTGATCTTGTATCTTGGGTCGATTGTATTGTCAAGAACAATCAATCAATATAGACCAAGACTTGATAGAAACCTCGTACAACTGCAATTGGTGTTATAAGTCCTAGAAGTTCTGTAACGCAATCACAAACTAGGTCTAGTATTAAGTTCGACATGCATTACAAGGTAAAATTAATGAGGCTAGACCAATAAGACCTAGATGATATATCGATTTCCATTAAACTTGATTGTATAATCTAGAGGAGATCATCTTTCGTATTCTTTGTTGAAAGACGAATCGAGTACAACCAGGCGTCCTGTTAGATGAAGGGTAGCTCTAGCCTCCACGAAAAAGTGTAGAGCAACTGTTAGCTACAAAGGAACTTATCTAAAGGAATCAAGTGTGTAGGTTCTTGCGCGATCCAAGAGATGTAGGAGCATAATGGTAGCTGAATTGCTTGGAAGGTTTAATTTAGTCTGAGTTACATTCCAGTCTAAAGTCCGATAGTAAGCTAGTGTCTGTATTTACTTAATATTGTGTGTGTTCAAATCTGGACTAGGTCCCGGGATTTTTCTGTTGGATTGTGGTTTCTTAGTTAAAAACTTCTGGTGTCTTGCATTACTTTTACCTTCAGCATTATATTATCTCTAATCAATATAATTAAAGTATTGCAAAGTTTGTACGTTGGTTAAACCTTCGAGTGAGTACATCTCTTTGAGATTAGCAGGAAATTGTTCTTGTTGGGATTTGGTTCTTGAGTAAAGAACTTAAATCAGGTTATTGCTTGAGTATCGATTTGTGAGATTGTTCAACTGATCTAATCAACTAGGTTCACGAATTTGTTGTGGTGTACTTGTTATCCCCTCCTTTTCACTAAGAATTTGTCTGAAGTCTCCAGAAGTTCTTTAGTTGGAAAACTGAGAATCTTTGATCATGAACTTCAGCTCACTAAAAGAACGAACATCGCGTTTAAAGGTGATAAAAAAGAAAAATGAAATTAGACAAGACAACGTTTTTGCAATGCCTAACTCTAGTCAAGATATTTAGATGACAACCTGATGATGAGCTTGATCAAACCATGTCATTAATCATAAGGCAAATTCGAGATTTGTTAAGAAATAAAAATGATAAATTCTCAAAAGAAGTTCGAAAACCTCATCGTCTTCATGATCTGGTTGCTCCTAATCCTATAGTCGAACACGAACACAATGTCGATGATCAACCAGGCAACGGGATTTGGTCATCTGTCACATGAATGACGTCATAATCTTAGGAAATACATTGGTAATAAATCACTCACAATAACTCTTGATGATTCATCTGATGCTATGAACCAAAAGAGGAGGAAACAACCAATATGGTATTTACTCTTGTGTGCCCAAATACCTCAGATACGATCAATACTGTATCTCAATGCAATGATGTAGAAATGGTTGAAGTTGATCATCAATTAATGACAAAGGCATCCATATGCAACTTCTACAATATTAATGGACATATTTTCAATAGTTGTTATATGTCCAAAGAAAAAGGTCAGATATGCAAACAAACTGAAGAAAAGAGCAGACAAGCTGATAAACTTGTTGAACAGTGTTAGAGAGGCACATCATCTTGAGCAAACTCGTACTATTACTCCTAATAAACAGAATATTATCATACCTTCGAATAAATGCACACTCAAGTCATCTCTTAAAGGAAGAAACAAGAGAAAGACCGAACAAAAACTTAAACACAATAAGACTTTACTATCTTTGTGTTTCGACTTCTATGAAACACACAACAATTCTACCATCCTCATTTTCTTTGTGTCCGGAATAAGAATGGGGATGTCAATATGAGTTAGGACACAATGTTTGTACTTTCAAGTTCTTTTGTATGTGTCTTAAAGATATTTTAATAATGATGAACTTGTTGTTAAGAAAATTTCTAATATATTAAAATATCAACTACATCCCTTGCTCCTTAAACAACCTGATGTTGTTATCAACCCTTCATATATTTTTTTACAAATTTTCTCCCTACCTCTGGCTCCTAACACAAGAATCGAGAACATAATCCATGGGAATGACTGTAAGTTAATGAATAAAGAAGATGATCTTAGACTTGTCTAAACAAGATGTGATATAGACAAAGAAGAATATTTAGTGCAATTATGATATTCAAAATATGATATCTCACATGATATTTCAAAAAAAAAAAAAAATCTCATATGATATTAAAGATATTTGTGACTCATTTTTTTAAAAATAAAAACGTGTGTAAATATATTCGGTTAGTTATGGCCAATATA
>JAJJMA010219334.1:0-10878 GCA_023529015.1 Papaver nudicaule | reverse complement strand
TAAATCGTAATTATATACGAGGAAGGATCTCATGACATGGTTAAAATGATACTATCTTGACATTATGTCGTCGTATTTTTTTATAACTCTCTAAGGACAACGAATTCGAAGTTAAATTGTTTTGGGCATATTCTTCTTATAGAGCTCTATGTTACTACAGAAAATGAGTGCATTCCGACATGCATGGAACCACCATCTACCAATTGTGGTTTTAACCATTGAATAAAAAAACTATTCAAAGGGGTAGAAGGCAGGGACGGAGCAACGTTGCTCCCAAGGATGCCCCACCCCCACACACGGTTTTTTTGAGATTTCCATTAACATCCTTCAAAATTTCCACTATTTGGAAGAAAAAGTTAATAGTTAACCCCCCAGAAAGTTTACTTTTACAACTTAGCCCCCTTAGAAAAACTTTATGGCTCCGTTCCTGGTAGAAAGTGGTACTATACATGTCGGAATGCGC
Source organism: Papaver nudicaule (assembly GCA_023529015.1). Classification (NCBI taxonomy): domain Eukaryota; kingdom Viridiplantae; phylum Streptophyta; class Magnoliopsida; order Ranunculales; family Papaveraceae; genus Papaver; species Papaver nudicaule. Next base: position 10,415 of record JAJJMA010219334.1, on the reverse strand, counting down.
TCATTTTTGGTAGGATTATAAAGCTCTATAGGAAGAACATACTACAAAAATATTCAAATTCCTTGTTGTTTTAGAGTTATCAGATTATCAGCAACAGAATGTCAAGATAGTGTCATTTTAACCATGTCATGGGATCCTCTCTCATTATATATTGTGCGAGGAATCTGAGTCCTCACACTTTAGGTGAGTTGGAAACTCCAAAAGTAGAGAATTTTTTTTTTCTGCATAGTAGTTGCTTTTTTTACCACTAATACACCATCCTAGTCTGGGGAAGGCCTATGGCACCGTAGTACTTGCTCTTGTAATACAAATTCTTACATGTAAAGCGCATTTTTTGTACGAATTAACGTCTAACCGACCGAGTTTAATATGCAATGGTGAGTCCTAAATTTTGTTGTACGCCGGCCCGAATTAGAAACTATTAAGGATACAACTACAGACCCTACATCAATGGCCTAATTGTCGCCAATATCTCAATGATACAGCTGCCAAGATTCAGTCACAGCTATGCCTGTGTTAGTGCCATAATTGTCGCAATATTATCTTCTCATTCAATGTAAATCTTTATGTAAATCAGACCCTAATCAGGGTAATGTAATCAGTATATAAACACAAGAAATCCACCAAGTTATGTGTGGAAAATATTCACCAAATATCAATCTTTAACTGAAACTAGGGTCCAGAGTATTGGGACAACTCAAATCTCACGCATAGCCCAGGCCCCTAAGAACAAAGCGGAGTTAAACCCCTAAAGGCCCAAACCTCCATATTCTTCTTCACTATACTACACACCCATGACGGCATTATGGCCTCAAAATAATATTCAGCACACGAAACCAAGAAATCACTAAACCACATATGAGACATTTAAAAAAAAATTATAAGGCAGCAACACGTTTGTAGGAGGGATTACGAGATGATTAGAAGTCTGATTAGGATTCTTGACGAGACGTGTATTAATGATGCACACAGATTTATGACCGGAGGTGATTGGGATGGGGATTAGCCGTCCCGTATGCTTAAGAACCACATGACTAGTACACTGATCTAACAAGCGTACATTATATTATCTTCTTTTCTACCGTTCTTTTTCAGACTGTTTTAAGTGCCGAGGTTGACCCAATACATACATAATAGGAGAAAAATCGTCGAAAATGATGTTCAAATGTATTGACTGACTTAATATTAATTACTGAAGCTTGTCCAAGGATAATAAACATAGTACGTAGTTGCCATATGGGAAGATTAGCAGTAACTTACTCAACTCAGTCAGTCTTCGGGCGCCAGAAACCGACAGTTTGATTCAAATCCAGAGTGACGTAGAAATCTCTGTCGTCACTCAACAAATGCATTATGTACTTTCATGACGAACCTTCCATTAAATTCTCAATTCAAACCTAACAACCACCCAGCATTAAACCTCCTCCTCCTCAACATGAATAGCAAATCCTTCTATAAATCCAAAGCAGGATCAGTGTTGTTGCAGCCATAAATATCAACTGCATGCGAGTAGGAATTGAATAGTCATGTCTACATTTCCAGTCTTGATAGTAGTGAGTGTTATTACTCTTCTGTTTCTTTTCAAACTGGTCAGGAATCATAAGAGAGATCATTCAACTAAGAAGAACTACCCAAATGGATCTATGGGTTTTCTCCCGGTAATTGGTGAGAGTTTGAGCTTTATTAGAGCTCAAAAGGCTAATCGTGGGCAGCAATGGGTCGAAGAGAGGGTTGCCAAGTACGGTCCTATCTTCAAAACTTCTCTCATGGGTGGTACTACTGTGTTTATAACTGGTCATGCCGGTGCCAAATTTGTACTTGGTGCCGAGACTGAAGTTCTTGCTCCTAGGCAACCGGTTACGATTGCTGCTATCATGGGTAAACATAATCTCTTTGAAGTCTCAGGAACTAAGAGGTATATACGACGCAAGTTCATTTCGCTATTCAACGTTAATGCATATGTATGTACTCGAAGAAAGCTATATTAACTTTTTGTGTTGCTATTTGTGAATGAACTGTACAGGTATAAACCCCTTCGGCGTGCCATGATGAGCTTTTTAAAACCGGATAGCCTTCAAGGGCACATAAAACGTATGGACGTTATGGTGAATAGGCACATAGACATGGCAACCAAAGGGATCGAGACGATCACTACAATAAGTTTCATGAAGAAACTAACGTTTCATGTGGCATGTCAAATATTGTTTGGGATAACGGATGATGCAACTGAACAAGCCTTGTATGAAGAGTTCGGGCATTGTTTTGAAGCTATGTGGTCGGCACCGTTCAATTTTCCGGGGACGACGTTCAGAAAAGGTATCCGAGCGAGAGAAAGGATTGTTAAAAAGATGTTGCCAATCATGGAGAAAAGGAAGGAACAGATCAAGAAAGGGACTCTTAACCCTATGGACGACGTATTGTCTTGCATGTTGTCATTGGAAACAGAAGCTGCCGAGAATGGTGATCAAGAAGAACCCATAACACAACATGAAGTTATTGATAACTTCGTTGCTATGATGATTGCTAGCCATGACAGTTCAGCTTCTGTCTTGACTTGGGTCATTTGGAAATTGGCTAAAGACCGCGAGATCTATGATAACGTTGTCAAAGGTATTGACTTCCGCACTTGATTTTTGCAGCTAGCACTCTCTTATTAATTGTCAAATTTTGTGTAACTCGAGAATTACTCAATCTTGTAGAGCAAATGAGCATTATATACGAGAGAAAGCAGCGACAACAACAGGGTGGAGCTGACGAAAGACTATCATGGGGCGATGTAGCAAAGATGAAATACACATGGAGAGTAGTACAAGAAGTGATGAGGGTCATTCCACCCTTCTTTGGGAGCTTTAGAACAGCAATCAAGGACACTAGTTATGGTGGTTATGACATCCCAAAGGGATGGCAGGTATTTTGGGTGGCATATGCAACACACATGAACCCTGACATATTCAATGACCCGACAAAGTTCGATCCATCTCGTTTCGACAACAAGTTGAATACAATTCCACCTTACTCGTACTTACCGTTCGGAGCAGGACATCATACTTGCATTGGACTTGAATTCTCTAGAGTTGAAGCATTGACAGTGTTGCATCATCTAGTGACTAAATTCGAATGGTCACTTGTGAATCCAGATGAAAAAATAACTCGTCTTGCTTTGCCATATCCAGAAATGGGTCTTCCCATTAACCTCGTACCAAAAAACAGTTGTTGATTTTTATCTCATAAGCACAATCGAGTCGGCTTTTGGCTGTCATATGTAATTTCTGTGTCTTTCTTTTGTTTTTAATAATGCATGAGGTGACTAGACCAATCCAAATTTTTTTTATTTTGAAGCATAGATATTATTAAATGATTAAACAGTTATTAATCAGGGGTATTGGTTCCCGCCACATTTTGTCAGAAGTTTGGGGTCATGTGATCCCATACATGCAAACCGTAGTTCCCACTTTGAGTGGTATCCGCTCCATGATTTGCCAGGCCATCTGCTGCTTGATTACCTTCTCTGTATGTATGAACTATTTTGTGATGCGGCACTGCACGTATTAATTTGCAGATTTCTTTGAGCATTCCCTTCAAGTACCATGGGGATTCCACATTGCCATTGATAAATCTGATAAGATTTGCTGAATCCGTCTCGAAGCAAACATGTTCCCAAAGACGGTCGCTGGCCGTTTGTGCAGCTAGTAGCATCGCCCATGTTTCTGCCATCAAAGATGTCGGTATGCCCAGGGGTTATGCCAAAGCCATGATTGTTTTCGCCGACATATCCCTACAAATGATTCCGGCACCCGCATTGATACATGTGCGTCGTTTAGAGAACTTAGTTAATTGAGGAAAGAACTCTATTTAGGAAAGGAATTCCAAATTGAGAAGGATTCTTTTAAGGAAGGAATCCTAGACAAGGTAGTATTCCTAAATAAGGAAATACTCCTAGACAAGGAAATAGTCCTAGATAAGAAAATGTATTCCCTAGAGGTTTGGGAAACCAAACCAATATAAATAGCTAGACAAGGCATTCAATAGAGGCATGAAATCCTGGAAGACATCCTAGCAGAGGTGTAAGGTTTCATCCCACTTATTTGGGTGGTGAGTTGGTTCGGGGTATCTCTTTGATAGAGTATCTACGGAGCAATTAGAACGAACTACGTTTGGTTTGATTCCATGTAAAAGGATACGTAGGCAGCTGAGGTGCAACCGAAGGGACTCAGATTTCTCGTTTGAGAATATAGTCAAGATCTAGACATCTAGTAAATCGAGAAAAGAAGCTTGTGAGGTAATCACTAGAGGTGTTGCAAAAGCAAGCTTAGCAAACAATTTATGTTTAAATTTTTTAGTGAGATTGTGAGCGTGAAAGAGAGAATTATAATAGTTTTCTTGTTCATAACCTAGAGAATATAGTTTCTTCGGATTTGTTCTCGTGTTTTCCTATTTTCGTCTATTGTTATTTTGAATTCCGCCCTAATAACTCTAGTCATCAAGAGTAATGAGATCAAACGTATCAAGTTGGTATCAGAGCGGGTTAGCTCCTTTTAGGGAAGATTCTGTGGTTTATGGTCTTCACTCGATCTCTCTACATACAAATTGGCGAGGTACTCGAAAAGCAGGAATACGTAACAAGAAAAAGAAGATCATGGTATGGTCTAAGTTAGGTAAGGAACGATTGAAGAGGGAAGGTATGAAGTTGAAGCCATTGAGATATGAAAAGTTTTGTATGCTCAGTAAGATTTGTGTCGATATCTTTTGTCTTGATTTACCACCTTGCCTGGGAAAATACTCGATTAATGATGTCGGATACTTGAAATTGTTTGAGCCGCGTGTTGAAGAATTGTGGTTTGTTCAAGAAGAATCACTCAAGGAAGATTGCATTAAGGAGCGAATAGTGACCAAGACAAGTCAAGAGGAGAAAAAGACTTTCCTAGTTAGACATCAAGGTCAAATTCCAAGCAAACCGATATGGTTCAAGTGGGAGATAGGGACTTACGAGTTCTCTGATCTAAAGTTCTAACTTTCACAGGAGTTCAAGTTCTTAAAGGGGGAGCCCATGATACATGTGTATCTCGTCGTTTAGAGAACTTAGTTAATTGAGAGAAGAACTCTATTTAGGAAAGGAATTCCAAATGAAGAAGGATTCTTTTAAGGAAGGAATCCTAGACAAGGTAGTATTCTTAAATAAGGAAATACTCCTAAACAAGGAAATAGTCCTAGATAAGGAAATATATTCCTTAGAGGTTTGGGAAACCAAACCAATACAAATAGCTAGACAAGGCATTCAATAGAGGCATGAAATCCTGAAAGACATCCTAGCAGAGGTGTAAGGTTTCATCCCACTTATTTGGGTGGTGAGTTGGTTCGGGGTATCTCTTTGATAGAGGTTCTACGGAGCAATTAGAATGAACTACGTTTGGTTTGATTCCATGTAAAAGGATACGTAGGCAGCTGAGGTGCAACCTAAGGGACTCAGATTTCTCATTTGAGAATATAGTCAAGAGACATCTAGTAAATATAGAGAAGAAGCTTGTGAGGTAATCACTAGAGGTGTTGCAAAAGCAAACTTAGCAAACAATTTATGTTTAAATTGTTTAGTGAGATTGTGAGCGTGAAATAGAGAATTGTAATAGTTATCTTGTTCATAATCTAGAGAAGATAGTTTCTTCGGATTTGTTCTCGTGTTTTCCTATTTTCGTCTATTGTTATTTTGAATTCCGCCCTAATAACTCTAGTCATCAAGAGTACGGAGATAAAACGTATCACGCATATCCCGGGTGTTCTCTCGCCGCCCCGTCTGTGTTGATTTTGATCTACTGCTCCTCTGGTTTCCTCCATCCGATCATTTCAGTGGATCTTGATCTTGGATTCCTGTTCGGAACGGTCATTGGTGGTGTATCTGCGAGATAAGGTGGTGCATGCGTACTAGCCCATGTGAATTCCTGCTGAAGTTGAATTGTGATCGAAGTAGTGTGGTATGCTTGTTGTCGTTTGTGTCGATACATGAATTCGTTCCTGTCTAGCCATAAACACAACAAAAGGTAGCAGAATAGGGTAATGATGTGGTTGTTGGTTTTGAGGTTGAGGAGCTGGTGTAAGTAATGGCAGACGATAGGGTGAAACAAACAAGTTTCGTCAGAAACTGTATTTTCCAGAGATACGAAGACAGTCTTAAGCTTCGTCAGAAACTTAATGATAATCTGATTGGAATAATCAAGATCATAACCATAAAGGTTGAATAATAATATTGTTTGATTGATAATAATATGAGATGTGTGTCTAAGCAATAGAGCTAGCCTTTATATAGGCATACAATAACCGACTAAAGGTAAATAAAAGGAAATCAACCTAAACTAGGAAAGCTAAGAAACTTGTAATACAAGAACTACTCGGAAAGAGGAGGACTAAATTAGGAAAGCATAAATAGATAATGCAGTACGAAAGATGTACTACATCAGTCCACCCTTCTTCAAAGGAACTCGCCCTCGAGTTCATGGGGTAGAAATCCATCGACTCCATAAGAGACCTCCATCCGAGTCTTCGGTCTCCAACGTAATAAATGGCTTCTTGAGTATCATCAAATAACGCCTCAAATGAATATTCTTTCATATATTCATATTCTTCAAATGTTAGCCAAGAATAATTCATGTTGTTTTCGTTATCATCTTCTTTATAGCCTATATTGACAGGTTCCCATAGTATATTACCTCCTACCATTCCTCCCTCTCTTAAAAGAACCTTGTCCTCAAGGTCAAACCCCCTCTTGAGATCCTGGGTTAACCTTTGAAAATGCTCAGTTGCGCATATAAATTCCACAAACCATGCAACATACTGTAGCACTAAATTGTTTATGCAAAAACAAAAACAGTAGTATGTTATGGTAAGAAGGAATGCTGTGAAAATCTCCAACTTATGTCATCCCGATCAAAGACAAAAGCCATATCATTAGTCTTCCAAGTCACACGATAGTTAATCTTTCTCCCAATAATAACTTGAGCTGCATTGTGCACTTGGGCAAATTCTTCCACATAATCTGATAAGATGGTACTACTTCTGAATGCGACAATTTCTTTACCAGGGTCAAATAACCTTCGAGCAAGAATATTAGCCATACAGTGACCAAATCCTTGAATAACCACAATTGTAACTTCACCTTTGTAAACAACTGCAATATATTTGTCAAAACTCTGGACAGCAAAAAAATCATGCTCAACCATAGTAATTGTGTAAATTTTTGCGCATAGCATAGCACAAACATTCACATCATAAGCATCATTACCCTTCAAATTTTCAGTGAGCTTAAATTTCCACTTTAGATAATCTCCCAACATGTAGATGTAAGTGAGATATAACGTGAAACTAATCATGATAATGGAGTAAAAATAAATACCAATCAAGTTGTTGTAAACATACCAGTCGACTTTTAATTCCTCCTCAAACTCCTTCATCAAATCAGTTGTCTTGCACATGAAAGCTAGACGACAATTTCCTTTGAGTTCATCTTTGAAGCCAATACATGTTGCAGTATTAAAATAATTCTGCTTTCCAGGATATGCAATACTATTATTGTTCTGCATTCGAGCTTGTCGCTGAATAGTAGGATTTGAACCACGTAACACACGACTTTCAACCTTCATAGCCTGTTGAACAACTTCAGCCATCTTGTAGACGGATTGAATCATCCCTTGTTGGATAAGTCTGTTCAAACCAATTGTGTAACGTGCAACTAATTGCTCGATTCTAATCTTCAAGTGCTTGTCAAATATGCTTTCAAAACTTTCGATAGAAATATATCCCATGGTTCCTACATGAATTCCTTTATAACGCCATTTGTTTCGAAACAAGAAACCCAAAGTCTGACTGCCAGAAAAATATCGAACATAGCCAAAAATATAGAATTTAAGGAAATCAGAAGTTGTAACTTGTTGGATCGTCTTGTCTCTACCAACACCAAGATCTTTCCATGATGGATGAGCGTAATCAATACCTTCCAGGAGTCTGTTAATACCATTTTTTTTATCACTTGAATAAATATCGAAAACAGATTCACAAATATCCACAATTGCACGAGAAAGCAAAAACAAACCAACGTATAAGGTCCATGCAATCATTAGATGAAGGCCCATAACACCTCTAATAGCTGTACCGAAATGCCAATCAACTCTTCCATTAGCAGTAGCCCATACAAGGTTCTCGCGTGTAGTGCAAGATTGAGAAAATCTTCCGGTGTTTGAGTTAGTAATACCAAGAAAACTATATATGCCAAATGAAAATAATACTGCCAAAGCTATGTCAGTAATACTTTTTTTGTGTGTCGTTCCCATAAACAATATGTGATCGTCAAAAAATCCAGAATTCCATGATACTGCTGTGCATCTTCCATGATCATATAGAGAACGGATATAGTTGTGAAAATAGCGATAATTCTCATCTGGTAGTTTGTTATAATCTAAGTTCAACGTACTAAGCTTTTCCCAGGACTGAATTCTAATAGAAAACTCATCAGACAACTTTCTTCTATAAAGCTCATGTCGTTCATCACCCATTGAATTGAAATCCAAAATAATATCAGGAGGCTTCTCTTCTTCTTTCACAAAAGTATCTTGAAGTCTCGGAACAATCTCAAGCACATAAGTGCCCTTGTATTCATCTACAAAAATTGACGGAGTAATAGAAACCACAATAAAAGTAATTGTAGTATCCAGACAAAATTCATCATCGGAGAAAGAAGTAAACGTCGGAAAAATTTGAAAATGCTTTCCACGTTCAAATATATTACGAGAAGATTGGAGAATAACGGAAAGACACTAACACGTAAGAGGCTTGTAGTGTTAGGGCATTGTCCGGTCAAACCCACTAGCGTTGGTATGTCAAGCTAGTTGTCAGTTTTAGGTGTCAAAAGTCAATTCTTGATTTAGCCTACTAGAGTTTAGATTTCTGAAATGGGATATAGACAAAGTAGTAGAGACCTTGAAGACGAAGACTGTGAAGACAAAGAAGACATCAATTATTCTTCATCGATAAAAGGTTAGTAGGAGTTATGACTTTATGGATTTTCTTCTATTTCTACTTCATCTATTCTTTCGAAATAGTCGACTACTTTAGTAGTGATAATAGTGATTGAGATCGTATTCTTGCGTAACATGGCCTTGTGTCATGACCAGTGTTTGATCCCACAAATACTGTGAGTCAAGAATGTATGAGACAGATTCGGTGCCATATGTCCATTACAATGGTTTGCTTGCAAACTGTTAATTGGATATGGATGAATCTAAAGGAGTGCTCTTGAGCAAAGAGTCCATGGATCACAGCTGAGGACGTTCTCACGTCTAAGTTCTGGCTCAGCCCAGTACTTCCAGCGGAATCCAGATTTGACGAAATCTGACAGGCGCACGGTTCACGAACCGGTTTGCATACCAGACACTCGGAAATTCCCTGAGTTCGAGATGGCTATTTTGTTCACGTACCAGTACGTGAACCTGACGGTAGCTGTCTTACTGGTGTCGGATTTAGTGAATATTCTCCTAGAATTTCACCCTGAGTCAAATTCCAAAACTCCTTTATCTCTTAGATGGACTTGTGTAAAACATAAAGACCTTTAGGGTTTCCCTAACATGTGGGACAAGTAATTGATTGCTTTATTCCAAAGCAACCTATCTTATTGAGTGCTATAAATAGAGGTGTCTACGGACAAATACAACAAGCATCAAGCATACGTGAAGGTCCTTAGGGAAGGTAGCGTAAACTCTTTTCACTTAGGTGAATGCTTGTTGTGGTATAGTCATCCTCTATAGGTTGCAGCTCCTCTGGGAACTCCCTACGACTATAAAGACTTCTCTTGAGAGTTGGGAAGCACAGGTAGGAGATTGAAACCATCTTTGGTTGAAATCGGATTAACCTGTAACCTTGGTAACCTGATCACGTTCTTGTCTATTCTAAAGTCCGTCTCTTCTGATATACGGCTATTCAAGAACTGATACGTTACTCAACAAGGTTGGAAAGGTAGCAACGCACGGCTGCACTCGGTGTTGTAAGACCTAGTTAGCTCTGGTTATACAAGTTCCTTACGTGGTTCTTCGTGTATAACTGAGGTAGATTCGGATTGGGCATTGCTTACTTGGTTTGCTTGTCATCCCCGATTCAAGAAGTAGATTTTCGTATGACCTGGATTTAACAATCCGAAGGAAGTCATCTTGTGTATGGTAAACTGAAGAGGACAGTTACACCATACGTCAACAGTTTGGTTTAAACACCAGTATTGCTGACAAAAGCCTTTGACATCGGTCAAAGCAACTCCTAGGGCTGTAACGAACGTCAGCTAGGGGAATCAAGTGCGTGACGATCAGTGGGGATCCAGAGACGTAAGGAAGGCGACAATAGCCAATTCGCTTGGAGGGCTTGAGTTGGTCTCTGCTACATCCCAG
>JAJJMA010219325.1:0-18153 GCA_023529015.1 Papaver nudicaule | reverse complement strand
TGTTGTTTTGTAACTTGAAGCAAAATAAACTAAAGCAAATAAATGAAAGCAAAGAATAATATGAAATAAGAAATAATAATATGAAATCAGGAATAACGAATATTGGTTAAGGTTTTCGTCTTCAATTGCTCAACATGCTTATGAAATAATATATGAAGTCTCTACTTATTCTATCATCATCAAAAGTCCTAGAATAATTCATCGCAAATATATTCCGCAATTTTCTTGAGTCATCATGCACCATAACGATGTATGCATGAATCCTACCTAGAGAATAACTCGACACCATGAGTAATCGAGTTCAACTCTCTAAGAGCATTAAATTCCATGAAATAGACTAATCAATGCAATGAACCACCATGAATGTTTCATTCAACATAGGCAATATCCTACACATGATTCTCAAAGCTATCACCACCTCAAGAATCATGTTGTGCTACTTGTGAATAGGTAATCGACTATTTCGTATCTCATAACCTAATTCTAGCAATGGTTGTAGATACAATTTAATCCAATTGGCCACTTGAATCATAAGGCATCTAAACCTAGTGTAATACACCAATCATACACTCAATCATACGGTAAAATAGAGACGATAATGATATGAATAAGGTTTTACTTCATAATCAAACAAATAACATGTCTTTTGCAATTTAGGACTACATCCTTAACCAATAACAATTAAATTAGCTACTCATGATGTTTTTGAAAGCTAAATAAAACAATAAAGAAGTGAAAGAAATCATAAAAACCCTTTGTAGACAAGTTCCAATCTTTCCCCCACAGCTCCACCTCGAAATCCGTGCCAAAAACCCTTGTTTTTGCTCCAAAACCTCTGCCTCGTAAACCGTGCACATGAGACTTCTCAAAACTTGCGTGATAAAAATCTCATGTGAAAACTCTCTTATTTATTCACACCAAAACCTAAACAAAACCTGATTTCCTTTTCTAAGTCCAACAAAAACCGTGGCCCAGTTAACCCATTAACCGACGCCCCAGAGCCCACCAGCATCAAGCCCAACTGAGCTCGTCTATACCTATCGGTTTTGCAAACCCGACTGCATCCTCTATACCCACACGTGCCACACACACACGCTAACTCCTCTGTCTCACCCGTGCGAGAAGCACGTCTTCCATCTTCTTCATTCTGTCGGATCCAGAAATCCGTCTTCAAACTTCCCAGACCAGACAGAACTCAAGCTCACCAACAAATCCATCCTGAAGCCAAACAAACCTCCAACGCAGAATTAACCATAACCCAAGCTGTAGAAGTTTGAACATACCTCAGTTCTTCTCCAATTTCATCCTCAGCCATCGACAACTCCAACAGCAACTTCAGCTTCTTCCTGATGAACCGAGTTCATCAAAATCAACACAAACATACATTCAAAGCTAGAATTGAGCTTAACCCATTCTTCTGAACCATCTCTTGAGCTCAATTACAGCTTCAATTTCATCTTCTGCTTCCCTCATCTCCATCAACTCCAACAGTGAACTCAAAGCATCATCAACCCATTCATTCTGCTGTTACGACCCTTAATCAGATAGTATCAAACCCTTCTTTCCGCTGTCTTCAACTTCAATTGGAACTTCTCTGGCTTAGCCATCAAACCAATTTCCTCTCCACTACTCTGCTCCCTTTTTCTTCCCCTGCTGTTCTTTTCTTCATATCTCAGACATAGATCTGAAATCAGAATAAAAATCTCGACCCTTTTTATTTGGATAAGGGTTACCCCTTAACAGCCAGCCGAGGTTGGATTTAACCCAGCTGCCTTGAACTCCTTGCGGTGCCCTTATGTGCTTGTACTTCATGGTAGCCCTGAGTAAAATTGCCTGGGTGCTTCAGTAATTTTCCTTGGCTGTCTTCAGTGAACTGTGGATGCCCCTTAGTGATGCTCTTCTCTTGTATCCGACCAACCTAGATTCACCAACTTGTAAATAGAGTTGTTTCTGCTTCATTTTATTGAATATAATTCCAAAATACTTGTAAAATAGAAAACGAGTAAAACAAACAATGTATGAGGCTCAAATCGACTAAAGTGCATGATTAAGGTACTCTTGAATAGGTATTTTGCGCACCTATCAGGAATCCTCATAAAATCGCAATAATCAATGTAGACAAAGGTAAACATACCTGAAACGAGAGATAAAAAGATGCAATTCTCTCGTAGATTCCACAGCCGCACTCCCCAAAAAGATATTGCCATGAAGCGCAAGTTCAAAATAACTCTCCCCCGTTATGTGTCATTCCATAAAGAACAACGCGACTACCTTCCCAAGCAAGGTTTTAGGATAATATCTTGGGTACAATTTTCACAAGTGAAATTGTAGATATGTTTTTCTTTCCTAGCCAGTTACGGTCAAATAGGAATTCAAGGTTTAATCTTCCTACTTTGTCAGAGAGTTTCGGTCAACCATCGCCTTTAGTGAAAACATTAGGTTACCCTTTCCTAGTGGTTGTAAGACTAAGAATTAAAGGTACAACATTTAATCCAGCGGAGTTCAACATTGTAGTCTACGAGATACCTTATTATCAAAAATCGTCACCTTTTAGCCATAAGAGTCAGAAGCATGGATTTTGATATAATCTATCATGAACTGCTTTACCCTAACGAGTAGTATGGCTAAAAAACCAAGTTCACGGTTTTGCAATACATTCATAAGGATAATCAATTAAGATCAAGCATTGCAATCATCAATTAAGATTTTAATTTAATAACCTCGATTAATTGATGAAAAAGAAAACATGGAAGTAATACAAGCAAATTATGCTTAACTCAAAAGATGACTACTTCTAGCATAGTGATTACCCAAACCCTAAGGAAAAGACAAACACTTTTTAATAAGGAGTTACCTATGCCATAAGACTATTGACAAAACTATCAATATCCGTTGTTCCCTCAACAAGAGTTGTGCTCATGGGAACATACGGTTCGTGAAACATGTGGTTGAGACTGTTGAGAAAAGCTTCATGTTGTTTCACCATAGCTTCCTGTACTTGCAGAGATTTCAAAAATACTTCTCCAAGAACCTGAACTTCTCTTCGAGTTTCTTTCATTCTTTTACAATAGAAGCAATTCTGTGATTCTTGGGAGTATTGGATCCAGGTTTCTTCATTTTCTTTTTCTTGGTTTTCAAAAGGTTCTTCTTGGTTTCTTTTGGAACCGTAGCAACTTCATCAGTTTTGGTGATAATAGGTTTTTCACCATTGGTGATATAAAGAGTATTTAATGAATCCATGAACATGTTCGTGAGTTAACGGACTATTACCCAAGACCTCTTTATATAGAGAGGTTTTCTGGAAAGGAGTTTCCAGAAAATAGAAAAGATAATTTAGGAGAGTTCCTCAGGAAAAAAATTAGTTCCGAAAACGTGCAGTTCAAGATCAGCGAACGGTTCTTTTGTACACAAGTAATCGTGATGTATGGGTATAAAATATGCATAGGTGCATCATGTTCTACAGCCCTCAGATCTTAAACACACACATAGTTACTTAAACATTATTCAAGGTGCAAAGACCTCAGGAACAATACCGAAGACATGTAAAAAGACTCATTAATCAAAGGATAAAGCGTATGATAGATTATATTTCTGTTTTACTGCTACATGGATATGATCCTAAGGAGCTAGAGGATATACATACCTAATCCCTCTCTCGCCACTTAGGTTACACCACCAAAATCCAACCCTTACAATGTTTTCCAAGTTCGCCTTATATAGGCCGAGCTTGGGTGCTTTACAACTAATAAGACAATTGACTCAATCGTGGTGGTGTCAGTCCTTGTCGAGTAAGGCGGTTCCTTTGGTAGTACTCCGAAGATGGTTCTGGGGCTTCGGTCCTTCGAGGCTTTGTCTGAATCCCTTTCTGCTGATTCTTCACTCGGTGTCCTCACTCATCTCCCTTTGGTTTGATCCTGAAGCTTCGCTATCGCATCCTTCGGTGTGGTCTTATTCCTTGGATATCCGACACGTGTCCCAAGGGGTTTTACCCTCCACGATTTGCCTCTTTTCTTGTCCGAAGATCGAGGAGGTTCGGAGAAGAAAACCCTTGTCGTCTCGCCTTCCTCGACACGTGTCCATATTTCGGTTTCTTTAACTGACACACGTAAATTTAAGTGTTTTCGAAACCCTCGCCTCTTTTTTACCGGTTACCTACTGCGCTGGTTCCATCCTTCTTATTTAAATTCGCTTACTCTCACCTTTCCTTCCCTCTTTCTTCCTTCAATTTTTATTGCTTTCCGAGACATCTGATTGTTTTTGGAACTTTTCTCTACTGCATCCTTTTTGTTCTAATTTCTTTGGTTATGGTAAGCTTTTGAGGATTGTCTCCCGCCATTTTGTTTGGTTTTTGTTTGCTACCCTTTCTAATTTTTCCTTTGTTTCAGGCTTCTGAAAGTACTTCTTCTGGTAAGGTGCTGCCCCGGAAAATGGTGAATCCCCATAAAATTAGTTAGGAAGAGATGGCGCGAATTTATGGTTTTAACCGAACTCTTTTCCCTTGTCGAAGCTTGGGTAGGGAAATTCTGTCGCCTGAACTACTTTCTGCTCAAGAGTGTAGTAATAAACCGGCAAACAACTCGGTGCCGGTTTTCCCATTCCGTTGTATAATCCGTCCAATCCTCTTTTTTATGAGATTTATTCCTGAATTAGCCCTCCTTGCGGTGTGATGCAATTGAATGGAAATTAGATTCGGGTTATCAGCGAATGGGTTGCTCGTTCAGAGGGCAAGTCGCATTACTATTAGGAACTTCCCGAGGAGCTTAAGCGTTCTCCGGATTTCTGGACTGCTGAGAATTTTTTCAAGTACTACAAGGTGGAAAAAAGTTTGCTCAAGGAGAAAGCTCCCTGGAGTGTGAGCTTAGGTAAAGTGGCCGATTCTTCTCATGCTCTTGGTGATGTGGACCTTACT
The DNA here is from genome assembly GCA_023529015.1 of Papaver nudicaule. Classification (NCBI taxonomy): domain Eukaryota; kingdom Viridiplantae; phylum Streptophyta; class Magnoliopsida; order Ranunculales; family Papaveraceae; genus Papaver; species Papaver nudicaule. The sequence goes on along the minus strand of JAJJMA010219325.1, from coordinate 13,244 downwards.
AATTTTAAAAGGAATACGCTTCTTCATCACGCTAGCGACGAAGTGTGGTTTTCAAAACCCGTGCTCATCGAAGGTCCCGTTCTCTATGGCTACGAAGATGAGGAGGGGAGAGTTGAGCGTACGAAGTTTAAGGATGGGCATGATTTTCCTGTCGTTGATTTCTACAGAATTCATTTCTCCGAAGAGGAACGTAAGAAGTCTCAGGAAAAGATTGCTCTTGGCAAGATGAGGGTAAGATGAAGTTGTTTTTTCGTTAATCATTTTTTAATTATGTTGCTCATGTGTCTTCTTGTTTTTTCCAGAAAATGGAGCAAGAGAAGCTAAAGAATCGACATGCTTCAGAGCGTGGCGATGATCCGAAGAAGAAGAGAAAAAGATCTTCGAGGTCAGCTTCTGCTGGGAAGGGGGGGAAATGGTCAGGTGATAAACACTTCCTGCCTCAGCTATGCAATAGGTATGGATATCTTCCTCTATTTAGAGGCTGACAAATTGACTGCTTTTCAGCAGAACAAGGTGTTGTTGGTTGACGATGGTACTGCGAAGTTTTCTTTGAGAGAAGAGCGCTACTATGATTCTGAAGAAAAAAGTTGTGAAAACTGCCATCCCCGCTACATTACCGAAGGGGCCTGCCACAAGAGCTGTTGAAAAAAGCTTAGTTAATTTGTCTACTGTGACTGCGGAAGATGTGGATGATGAAGAGACCGAAGATGAGAGGCCTCAGATTTTTAAGAGATTAAGAAGGGGGCCAGTGAATGAGCGTCTTTTTCGTGAGTCAGCTTTGATGACGGTTTCCCAAATAGTAGTACCCTCGCAGGGACCTTTTTCTTCTTCTTTCCTGATGGTGGTGTCTCCAGTCCTGGCCAACCTGATATGAATTTGAATGAGTATGGTTCCAATGATCTTCTTATAGGCGCTTCTCTAGGTTTGTCGGCATCGGCTACTGCAGGTACTCCTTCGATCCCTATTACCTTTGTTCAGAGGTCGTGCTCGGATGCCGAGGCCCAAAATTTCTTAGAGCAGAGTTCTTTTCCTGGCCCGTATGCCAAAGATTTAGCCAATCATCTGAAGGCACATGCGAGAGATCCTCAGAATCACCCCTTAGATCCTTCGATGGCCGAGTTTCTTTCTCAAGTTTTTTCTGGCTCCTGGAATAGGAGTACTCTTGCCTCAACAGTTATTAATCACCAAGCGTTTATTGAAGCCGTGAGTTCGTTTTTTGGTTGTCTTGTCCTATGTGTTTTTATTTGCTATTTTTAATCTCATGCTTGCTTCTTTTCAGCAAAGGCATCATGGAATGTACTTCCTGGATCTGGCTCGCGCCCAAAGTCTTGAGATTGCTCGTCTTGACAAGGAGAATCAGCCCTTATAGCGGGAAAAGGGCGGTCTTGTAGGAGACGTAAAGGGTTTGAAGGAACGCCTCGAGACTGCTATGGCAGAGCGAGATGGTTATTCCCAAGGTATGGAGGTTCAGAGAGAGCGAGCTTCAAAGATGGACGCTGAGCTTCTTCTTTCTCGTGGTGCGTGTGATGAGAGGGATGTCAAGATTGGAGCTTTAGGTAAGGAGATTTCTGAGCTTAATGAGCATATCAAAGGAGAGACTGCGCGGACTGCCTTGTTTAGTCGTAAGCATGGTTGATATCTATTTAGGAATTTAGGTATGCGGACGCCCTATTATTCTAATGGCCTGAAGGATCCCGATGCCTCACTAGAGTCTGATAAAGATCTTATTTCGTCCGAATGTGTGAAGTTGATAGTGGCTCAATTGCAAGCAGCGAAGCTTGAAGAGGATCTCGAAGAAATGGGTAGCGATACTGATGGTGGGAATGAAGGAGAGGGGGATAAATTTATTGGTGAGAAGCTGAAGGAGAGTAATGAATTTGATGGCGAGAGGCCGAAGACGGGTGACAGGATCACTGGCGAGAAGCCAAAGGAGGGCGGTGGGATTGGTGGCGAGAAGCCAAAGGGGAGTGATGATCCTATTGGCGAGGAGCCGAAGGCGAGTGACGAACTTGCTGGCGAGAATCCAAAGGAGAGTGGTGGGTTTGATGGCGAAAGGCCAAATGAGAGTCATTTTGTCGATGCCTCTGATAATGGTTCTAGAATTAATGTCGAAGCTCGGGGTCCAGTGGATGAGATTAGTGCTCCCGAGGTTCCGCCTTCGCTTGTGAAAAATGGCGGCGAGCCTTTGGTTTCACCTCAAAATAATCCCAGGGTGCTTTTAAGTCTGATGATGTTGTTTAAGGAGATTGTTGAAGATGTAAAATAGGGAGTGTGTTCCTCCTACCACTTCTTTTTTGATTTCTTGCCTCTGTTCTTGTATATTGAATATCAGACTTGTGTATTTTTTTGCTTCTTTGTTCTTGATGCGGTGATGTTCTTTGCTCTTGTTGTATTTACTTTGCTTTTTACCTATTTTGAACGGGCAATTACTTTTTGTCGATGGCTCTTATGGCTACTCGAGGTGCAACTTCGGGGCTTACTTCGATGTAAGGGATAGTAAACCAAGCTAGTGGGGGCTTACGGATCATCCTTCCCAAAGGTTGTGAGCTACTCGCACTGGTTTTATACAAACACTGGCTATCGAAATCGCAGGTATCCTTTTGCCTTTGATACGCTAGGAGGGCATCGAAGATATTTAACTATCTTCCGAGAGGACATGGTGGCGTCCTGATAACCCTTTTGTTATCCTTAGTGTAACAATAGGAAACTTATAGTGGATACCTGTTCTTTGATAATAAAGTAACACAATGGGAGAATGTCGGTCAAGGCTGGAGCTTAGACATGGTAATGTTCCCCTATCGCGGCCCAAGGTTCGACCCATCTATCTTCTTCGATAGCCCTCCCTCGAGGCTGGGTTTTTAGGAGGGCTCCCTTGGCTGCATGGTTCGCTTCTCATTCCCGTGAATGTGGGTGAGTTAGCTGCCTCGGGGTTCCATCTGCCTCTATAGGTAGATGTTAGTCCCATTTATTGTCCCCTCGACGCCTCAGAAAGTGAGGTCCTCGTGGTCGTTTGGCAGTGGGCGTGAATGTATCGTCAGCTTATATAGCCTTGATTCAAGGTGCCCACCGCTAACGGGGTGTCTTGTGGGTAGAGGACTGCGCCATATAACTCGTAGGTCCCTTACTTTTATATGGTCATCAGCTCTGTGCCTGCTGTTCGAGGTCTTTTTATTTTTTGGCGTTTTTTGCCTTGGCGTTAAAGCCTTTTTATTTTGCGACGAGGCACTAGAGGAGATATGGCGCTATGGCCGGTTCAATCGTTGTGGCTTTTAAAGCCTTTGTGTGCCTGCCTATTTAGATAGGGCTTTTTAGACTTTGAAGCTTGTTTCCATAAGCTGCCGCAAAATATCTATTTTTGATTCACTGATTGACAGTATTGATACATTTGCATACGTGATATTTTTATACACTTGTACTCTGTGGATATTTGAATCCTGATTTCATCTTATATTAAATTGCGCTCGCCTTTTCTCTGTTGTCTTCTTTGTAATTACCCTTTTTGTATGGTCTTTTGCATCGCCTAGTAGATGTTACTTCGGGATGAACAAGAGGTGATTCTAGGATCCTTTGCTGAAATTGTAGTTGTGACCGAGGGTCGTCTCTTGCTTTTAGTCGCTGGTGTGGTTTGCTTGACATCTTGTGTTGTTTCCAGATGTATTAACATTGACCGAGTCTTAGCTGTGTGTTTTATTTTGTAGCAAGTTCCATCCTCCTCGATGCTTCGCTACCTATTTGTTTCTTCTTCGGTGCTATATTTCTCGGTGGTGATTTTGATTTTGCCGAGTTTTTGCTTTGTAAATGTTATATTGTTAACTTGGTAGATTTTTAAATACTGAATGTTGATAATGGTTGGTTACTCCATCGCGAGAGTTGGATAGTGGCGTGGGGAATTGTGAAAGGCATGCAGCTACTTTATTGGGTAATGTGAGGTTATTACGGCTTAAAGCATAGGTGCGTTTATCAAGGGAACTCTTAATGCCGTTATTACTTTTCCTAAATTGTAACGTCTGTAACTTGTTTAAAGTTGATGGCTAGGTGGTGCCGTGAATTACTATAAAAGGTTAAATTGTCCAATTGTTTTTGCAGTGTTTTTTGTGTGATAAGGTGTCTTTTTAAGAAGAAATGGCTGACAGAGGGAAAGCGCCCATGGAGGAAGGAAGTAGCAGGATAAACCCAAGTAGCAGGAGAGAACAGGTTCGAATGATAATGGAGATGGAAACCGATTTTTCAAGTGGTGGTTCTTCTAGAAGGGAAAGTAATCCTGATAAGGTGATTCGTCTTTTAGATCATCTCATAAGGAATGATGAGAGGAGGATAGAACAGAGAATGAGAGAAGATGGCGACCCTTCCTATGACTGCCGTATGTATGAGACGAGATCATTTTTTCGTCGTCATAGTGAAGAAATTTTGTTGATGCTGGGAGAAGATCTCGTTTTTTATGATGACGAGATAAGTGTGAAGGTTGAAGTAAAATAGGAGGTTGATGATGCTGGTTCGTCTGCCGCTGCTTTTATTCCTGTTTTACCGGTCGATGAGCCTGTTGCAGGTGTTAATGATCCTATTCCGGAGGTTGGTGCATCATGTTCTACAGCCCTCAGATCTTAAACACACACATAGTTACTTAAACATTATTCAAGGTGCAAAGACCTCAAGAACAATACCGAAGACATGTAAAACGACTCATTATCAAAGGATAAAGCGTATGATATATTATATTTCTGTTTTACTGCTACATGGATATGATCCTAAGGAGCTAGAGGAGATACAGACCTAATCCCTCTCTCGCCACTTAGGTTACACCACCAAAATCCAACCCTTACAATGTTTTCCAAGCTCGCCTTATATAGGCCGAGCTTGGGTGGTTTACAGCTAATAAGACAATTGACTCAATCGTGGTGGTGTCAGTCCTTGTCGAGTAAGGCGGTTCCTTTGGTGGTACTCCGAAGATGGTTCTGGGGCTTCGGTCCTTCGAGGCTTTGTCTGAATCCCTTTCTGCTGATTCTTCACTCGGTGTCCTCACTCATCTCCCTTTGGTTTGATCCTGAAGCTTTGCTATCGCATCCTTCGGTGTGGTCTTATTCCTTGGATCTTTGACACGTGTCCCGAGGGGTTTTGCCCTCCACGCGTGAACTTAAGGATTCAGTGTGTCCCAATATAAGATTTTATTCATCATTAATCACCATAGATCCTTTTTAAGTTTAAATATCAATAGTATGATTAGACACATATCTAATTGCATTTTCTCGAGTAGAGGTCCATCTCTTCTCATGGGTCCTGTTCTCGACTCTTGTCTTAGGAGCCAGAGGCATGGGGGAGAGTTAAAAGTTGCTCAGAGATTATTGATCTCCACATCGAGTCATTACATTTTGGACTCTTTATTTGATGTGTTAGCAAATAATGCTTAGGATGACAACCGTGACAACCGCTTTGGGGTTTTCTAGTCACGAACCATCAGGACAATTGGTCACATAACCAATTGAGCATGGATTCATCTCTTTAGAGCTTAGCTCAATAATTATTAGAGATGAGAATTATTGTCAAATCCTTCAATTTACACATATGGCTTTAACAAACTTACAAGGGCCTCCATAAATCAATACACACATACTAAGGACAGGAAGTAACCATTGTGTCTGTTGCATGTGCATTGACCTTGTCCTCGGACTTTGAACAAGGTCGCAGATTTACTTTCACGTTTAAATAGTGAAAGGATGGGCAAATTCTTGCTCATTTTCTTGAACGATGTTTTTCTCCTCTAATCTAGATTTCTTAGTTCTAATCTTTTTAATTTCTCTCGACATGAGGTTCATCTCTCTTTAAGAATCTTTTGTTAGAAGAAGAGTTTGAAGACGTACTTTTCATCTCCTTCTTGTGATATGATTCACGAATCATCTGCAGTGAATTTGATAGCCTGGTTGCTCTTCTTTGTAGTTTGTTGACATATCTAACCTTCTTCTTATAGCGATAGCAATGAGAGTAGTTGTGACCTTTCATGCCACAATAAGTACAATATTCGAGTAATTCTGGTTCCTTAGAACCAAGGTTTCTCGTAATGTCAACAGGATTTTTCACGTTCAAGACATTGCTGTCATAGATAGAATCAATAGTCATTGCACAAGTGCATAGTCTTCTATTTCTTCTTCTGATTCATAGAAGTATGAAGTATCATCCAGGGTTGCTGCAACAAGTGCTTTTCCTCCTGTATATTTTCTCCTGTTTGCACAATTAGGTGCAAAATGACCAAAACCTCTGCACTTAATACATTGAGGCATATCATCATCCACAATTTCTAACTCTTCATTTGAAGGAGTTTTTTGTGGTTGTCTGTTAGATGAGGGGACTTCTTTAACAAAAGGTTTATTTCATTTTTTCAGGAGATCTCGAAACTGTCTTGTATATAAGACACCATTTGAGATTCATCATGTTCTGATATAGTTTGATCTTCAGAGTCATTAGAATCTTCTAAGGCTTTGAACGCTATATTGTTAGGCTTGTATCTTTGTCAAAGATTTTAAGCTTAGCGATTAGATCACCCATTTTTATATCATAACCATATGACTCCTGGATGGCATGTTTCTTTGAATCATATTTAGAAGGTAGAGACCTAAAGATTTTTATCATAATTTCTCTCTCTTCAATTGTTTTACCAAGCAATTGCGAGGCATTAATAATTGAAGAAAGTTTGTGATTGAAATCTTCAAAGGTATCTTCATCAGACATTCGGAGGTTTTCCCAATCTGATGAGAGAATTTGAAGACGAGCTTCTTTCTCTGAAGTGTTGCCTTCAAATATATTCTGCAGAGTTTCCCAGGCTTTCTTTGATGTACTACACGTAGATACATGATGTCGAAGATCTGGGGTAATTGCATGGATGATCGCATTAAGCGTATCAGACTATATCTTAGCTTCTTTCCTTTCATTATCGGAATATTGTGAGGGAGTTTTATCCTTTACAACATCACCGATTTTGATAGTGGGTATGGTAAACCATCTTGCACAAAGACCCAACACTGATAGTCTCGTGATTGAAGGAAAGAGCGCATGGCGGATTTCCACCATAGATAGTTTGTGCCATCAAAAACTGGTGGAACGTTCACATTAGCAGAATAATGTGTGTTCATAGTTCACGAAAGCGTCAAACACAGACAGTTACGTCCTTTCAAAGGTGTTTGCCGGCTCTGATACCAACTGATAAAGCGGGGATACCGAGATACACCGCCAACTTTTAGTTTTCGTGAACCTAGTTGATTATGGTTGTTTGAACGATCTCACAAATCAATATTCAAACAACAACCTGAGTATAGTTCAGAGAACCGAATCCTAACAAGACCGTAGTTCTCGTAGATCTCAATAGAGATGGATTCACTCAAAGGTTATGAATCAACAAACTTGCAATTACTTCTATTATATAGATCAGAGACAATATAATGCGGAAGGGAAAAGTAATGCAAGACACCAGAATTTTGTTAACGAGGAAACTGCAAACCTAGCAGAAAAACCCCGGGACCTCGTCCAGATGTGAACACCCTTAGTATGAACGGTATACAAACACTAGCCTACTCTCGTTTTCGTGAAGGTTGTCGTACAATGAATTTGGTATGTAGTCGTGAGCACGTCTTTGTTTGTCTCCAGAGTAGGTTTTCTTCATGGAGACCCAAAATAAAATAATTTTCCCACAATATGGTTTACCGTACTAGGTTGGTAGCTCTAACACTGAGGTTGTAGGCAATGGTGTTGATTAGAGTTCTTCTCTTGAGTCTCCCTTCCTTCGAGAGATCTGTAGTGGGTAGTCCCATGCTGTATGAACATCTCTGGTCGAGTAGACTCTTCCCATGATGATGAAGCGCTTCGGGAGAGACAAGGGAGCATCTTTTGTACTTCACGTTTCCCTTTGGGTCGTGGCAGCCGGTATTGCTATCGGTACTTGATGGAGTGAAGAGCGGCGGTGGCGAGGAGTCCCCAGTTATGTTTTCTGGTATCTTATCAGCGCCTCTTGTTGAGTTCGCCTTCCCTCGTGCAGACACATGTGTATTGGCCTTTCGAAGACGAGGAGGCAGAGCGTTCTCTTTAGTTGTTGAGACTCATCGGGTCGGGGTAATCCGGTTGCTCCATCCTTATTCAGACGTCTAATAGCTCCGGTACTTCATCGAAGATGATGAGTCTGGGAATCCTGTATAGGATTCAGTCCTCGTACTCCTCGCGGTTGTTGTTGCAGATCTGCATCTTGTGGTTGGGTCACATTCTTGCTTGGGACCCTTTGAGTTGTATTGTGTCGGTACCCTGTCGTCTGGTTGTCGACGGGTCTCCTGTTATCACGAGCTTCTCCAATCCTTACAGCTTGGATCATTTCCTATCAAGACAAGGACGGCTGTGGTTGATCGTCTTGCGGCTTCGGAAGTTTGAAGTCTGAACTTCCTCCTCCTCTTGGTTCTCCAGGGGGTTTCTCTCGGTCGAGTAGCAGAGTTGGACTGTTGGACATGCTTGTGTTCAGGTTTGTCTTGAGAGTCCAAACCCTGGAGTTCCTGGCTGGTTGCAGTGGTGACTCTAGAAGTCCCATGTCTCGTCGTCATTCTATTAGTGATGATGGAGCTGTCCGTCCCTTCAGTGTTTGTTGGTAAGTCTTTTGTTGCCATGGGTATTACAAGTTTGATTTACCCCTTTCCAATAGTTGCAGCGCCGTGACTTGTGGCGCCATCACTCGTGGTGTCCTAGATTGGGGCGTCGTGATTCATGGCGCCGTGACTTGTGTTGTGATCCGCTTCGACCCATACTGTCACCTGAAGTTTTCAAAGCGAGCTTGAAGTCGTATGCTCTGGGTGTGTCACCTCTGTAGCTGGACTCTTCCTCTTATTCCCTTCGATGATGGTACTCACGGAAGGCAAGTTGTTGTAGTACTGCTTGTTGATGAGGTTGATGTCGCCTTCGGCATTACAAGCCTCTTCGCTTCTTAGGGGTTTGGCCCTCTCCGGTAGCGCTGGTGTAGGGGAGGCAAGTCTTTTGCAGTTTCATGAAGGGCTCGGTAGACAAGGATCATTTCGCAGAGCTCCAATGCCGGGTAAGGTCGTCGTACTAAGTGCAGGCTCTGCCAGTGGGGGCTCCGGGAATTTTCTGAGCCTCAGTACTCGGTGGTGTCGATGTTCCCCTCTAGGGGAAAGGGGCCCTCTACACCCTGTGTGGGCACGTTTGTCAGTGCTGGTGAACTGGCGTCGTCTCCTCCTCTGGGTTCTGGAGTGGTCTATTCAAATCGTCTTTTGCGGCATATCCGAGTTGTGGCTCTCTCCATGTTGAGGTTCTCCTTGAGTAGAGATCATCTCGTCATTCTAGACGGGGATCGCTGCGGTGTTCGTATTAGTAGCAGATCTGGGAGTTCCTTTGGCTTGTGAACTTGTTGACGGTTCCGTTAGAGTTTCGAGATGATCCGAGACTTCAACTTGGGTCTTGATCCGTCTTTCCGGAAGATTGTCTCGACACTTGGCTAGTTCCTCCGAGGTTGGCGTCCTTGGCGCTTCCTCTTCCTTTAGGGTGGTAGCATATGTAACTGCGTTCTCCCCCGCCTTTTGTTTGAGGTTGAACAGTTCTGCATATTCTTTGAAGTCTGGGATGGTCTCTAAGACTTCGGGTGGTATGTCGTAGGGGATGAGTTCACCTTCTCCTCGGAGCTTGTCACGTACAATTCCAGACTCCGGAAGGGCTTTGATGGAGATTCTTATGGATGTGCCGATGTCTACTGCCGGTTTTCCAGGGTTTTTTTCTCGAGTAGCTTTCCTCGTGGTGAGTCCCCAATGACTCGGTGAATGTGGGCTATCAAATAAGAGAGGGGAGGACGATACCTTCTTGATTGAGGGGGTCCTCATCGACTCCCCTAGGTTCTGCAGGCGCGACTACTGCCTTGCTGCTCTTTTGTACAAAATGCCCCATCAACTCCAGAGGGAGCGTCTCCCGGTTGTTGTAGATCCATGGGCGTCCCAGCATCATATCGCTCTCGAGGACTCCTTTAACAATGTGAAACTCCGCTATGGTTGGGATCGTGACGATTTCGACGGGAAGGTCGATCCACCCGTAGGTGCGCACTTCGACCCCGTCAGGACCTTTGATGATGGCAGGGGCGTGGATGGCTCTTCTGCGAGGGATGTTGGCGGCTCTGAGCTTCTTGGCTGAGATGATGTTCACTGGGGATCCTGGGTCGATGAGTGTCTTCGAGAATTCAGTATGAGACAGGCGGGCGGTTGTGAGAAGTCCCCAGCCTTGTCCTTCTGTTGGCTGCTCTTGTTTGGACATTGTCTGCTCATTGTCTTCCTTGAAGGGTAGGCGTTTTCCCGACACTACCATGTTGAGTGCTGTGAACATGTCTTTCCGCTGTGGTTTCGAGAAACAGAGAGTCTCGCATAGTTGGCACATTATCTCCTCCACTCTCTTGTTCACCGGCTCCTCAGGGAAGGTGAATGCTCGAACGGATAGGGGATCTTGATATACTCCTTCGTTTCCTAGGTGAAATTCCCCGGACTCCTCCTTGGCTTGGAAGATCTGCTTAAGGGTAAAGCAGTCTCTGGTATAGTGAGTAGTAACTCGGTGATAGCGACAATACCTTAGGCTTGCTACCTCTTCGGTTGTAGGAGGGCATTGAGTCGAAGGGAGTTCGATTACCCCGTCCTGGATCCGAGTGTTTAGCAACTCTAGTACCTCCTCCATGGGAAACGGGTAGTCTGGTATCTCTGACCTGGCTTTCTGCCTCTGGATTTCTGCCTCCACATCTCCGGTTGACGTGGTCCTCCTTGGTTCATGTTCTTGTTTGGGGGCCCCGGAGCTGAATTAGTGCATTTTGGATGCGTACCTTCCGTGGCAGGGCCTTTCCTCCGTACTTCGTGCGGGTACGGTTGTCGGTGTGGATAGGTAGCGTCACCTCTCTTTCTCGATTTCGTAGTAGCTTTTCCAAGTCGTTTGCCGTGACGTAGCGGGATGGTTCTCCTTCTCTTTGGCGAGACTCTTCTGGAGCAGGAGGTGCTCCATCACCTTGGATGTGGATGACGGACGAGTAGGCACTGTAGCGGCTGCCTCAGGGGTTCCCTTGACTGGTGGATTCAACAACTTCGAGGTTAGAGTTTTGAGACAATCCAGGATCCCTAGTTGCGTGTCGAACGTCTTGTCTTGGTTTCCTGCGAGGACATCTTGACGTTTGGCCGACTCATCCATAGTTAACGCTCCCAACACTCTTTTCTCTTTCTCGGTGGTAGCGCCAACCTTAGTCTTGGAGGAAGGGTTCTTCTCAGAGGTTTGGGTTGGAGCGATAGGAGTTATTGGGGTGAAGGGTATAGCTGAGATGATAGGTATTGAAGAGGAAGTATCTTGGGTAACAGGTACATTGGGTGTATTGTTGGATGCAGGTGGGTTGGTAGGTGCTGCGTTGGAGGCTACAACACCTTCAGTTGAAGAGTTGGGGTTTTTGGCGTCTGATCCCGACCTAAGTTCAACTATCTTTGAGCTAGTTTCCCTGGAACCGAGAGAATGATCTCCCACTGTGGTTGCCAACTGTTTTTACCTGCAAAAACAATGTACCGTCTCTGGGTACTTTCGTAGTGCTCGGAGATCAAAGTCGAACAAGACGAGCCTAAACCAAGAAAATGGCCGTTCACGTCTTGCTTCGGTCACAGAGAGGATAGAGGTTGGTCTAGGGAGGGAAACAGCGAAGAACTTGAGATCAGGTTGAGGATGTGTTTTGGGTGTAAGAGTTCAAGATCTCCGTCGTGAAGTCGACTAGAAATCTCCAAGGCTAGAAACGTGTTTGGATTCTCAGGTGTGTTTTCTCTGAGGCTCTGATATTCTTGTCGTTTATGTTTCTGTGTTCTAGTCGTTCTGCCTTGGAAGATAGAGGAAGCCTCTACTTATAGTTTTGAACTCACCCTGATCTCTCGACAGAGAGGTGGAAGTCGTGGAAGAGTGGAGGAGTGGAGGACATCGGTTGGTTTCCGTAACTGCCTGAGTTGTGTAGAACATGTCCACTCGCGCCATCTTCTCGTAACTGTCCACTATCTCTATCAGTTTCTTTCAACTGCCGTAGACCGCCAGACCAATACCCCTAAAGTTATCCCCCCATGTGATGTTTTGATGTCTCGAGTGAGTGATACGCGGATATTGCGTGGTTGAGTTGAGTAGAGTAGAGTCGTATGACTAATTGTCGCGACCAACATGAGCGTGGTGCCTCCGGGACACGAGTGTAGGAGTGGCCTTGGCTGTTGGCCAAGGCCATAAGTGTTTAGCGCCATAGCCCAGGAGGCTACGGCCTTGGTCTTTGGCCAAGGCCAATTTTGAACGCGCTTTGGCGCTAGTTCTGTTATGGTGGCGCCATGGCTCATGGCGCCACGGCCTTGGCCTTTGGCAAAGGCCAATTTTGAACGCGCTTTGGCGTTAGTTATGTTATGGTGGCGCCATGGCTCATGGCGCCACGGCTCATGGCGCCACGGCCTTGGTCTTTGGCTAAGGCCAACCTGTTGTGGCGCCATGGATTATGGCGCCACGGCCTTGGCCTCTGGCCAAGGCCAACCTGTTTGCGGCTATATTCTTCGTCACGGCCTTGGCCTTTGGCAAGGCTAAGTAGGTTTGTGGCGCCTTGCACCATGGCCTTGGCCTCTTGGCCAAGGCTGATTTCTTGTGAATCCATGGTGGCTCATGGTTTGTGGTGCCATGCTATGTGGCGTTATGGCTTTGGCATCTGGCCAAGCTCGACTTTGGGGCAACCTGTGCCTTAGTCGTGGTGTGAGTGCTTATGCTACAACACACTTGAAGTCATGGCGTGTTTATCCATGGTATGCTAGACCATCCTGAACTTGGGATTAGGTCTGCTTAAGCCTGCTTAGGCTGTTGTATGCCTCTCAGAGAGATCCGGACCGGCCTGGAGCTTCAATATTCCTGAGGTTTGCATCAAGACTCGTATGTTGAGTCGTATTAAGAGGATACGTCTCTGTTAACTCCGTATACCATTAAGCCACCTGGTTCTGATATCGAGATGGGTGTCGACATAAAGCAGATCAATGGGTTTAATATGTTGGTGAGGTTATTAGTACTGCACTATGATATTACCCTCCCCACCGGAGTTATAAGAGAGAGCTCATAGAGAGTTTTTCCAGCTCATGGAATGGGTTTCACTCTGAGCTATGAGATGAGCCTGAATAGGCGATTGCCTTTAATAAGGCGTGGTTTCGAGAGTGTTTTTGACAATTTTGTCCCTCTCTCATTTTTCACCATCTACA
>JAJJMA010219324.1:5308-24212 GCA_023529015.1 Papaver nudicaule | reverse complement strand
GTTCGAAATTTAGACAAGTCGTTCAAGTTATCCTTTATCCATCATTTCAATTTTGCCCTTATCTTAGAAGGTGTTAGAGTGACTCGACCTTTTAAGGGTAACCAGGAAACATAGGTGGGTTCCTGGGTTACATACACTTATAGTCCTAGAGTGGGTAGTGTTGGATGGAACCATGTTAGTCAGCTAATTAACCAGGATAACAAAACTTGGAATGTAGATATCCTGGAAAGCCTCTTTGATAATCATATAGTCAAGCTCATCAAGCAAATTAGAATCCCTTGTGCAGATCAGGATAAGGTTCGCTGGCTAGGTACATACAATGGCTTGTTTACGGTTAAAACAGCCTATAGAGCGATTCCGATATGACTACAGTTCCTAATAGTAGCTTCCCGTGATCAGCTTTTTGGAAGATTAACTTGCCTCCAAAAATTCTACACTTTCTCCGTAAGTGTATCCAGGATTGTCTTTCCGTTCGACAAAAAATATGTAGGTTCATTTCAAGTGTCGATACAGGTTGCCCTACATGTAACTGTCATGAAGAGACGGTACAACACTTACTACTGGAGTGTTCTGTTTCCAATACTGTTTGGTTTCTGGTAGACCTTTCTTTGGCTAATATGGTTCAAAACAATAATATTCTAGACTTGTTTAGGAGTTGGCTTACTAATGTTGCAGGTTATAATGCAGTAGATGAAAACTTAATCATAAATGCAGGTATAACGGCATGGTTTATTTGGAAGTCCAGATGTACCAAAGCTTACGAAGGATTGCAGCTAACACCACAGTCAATTGTGAATCAAATACAACAGTCCAAAACAGACTGGTGTAGACTCACTATAACTCCTGAAAATGCAAGAAATGTTGTCGTTCATAGAGTGATCAGAAATGCAAGATGGCAACCGCCATCTATGTCTGTGGCAAAGATTAATTTTGATGCAAGTTATCATAAGGGAAATGTTAAATGTGGCATACGACTTGCGTAATTTTGCAGGTATCTGTAGGGGGACCATCTCTACACAAGGAGAAATAGCTGATGAAGAATAGGCTGAAGCGTTCTGAACTCTGAAAGCTATTGAATGGGCAAAGGAAAATAACCTGACTGAGATTCAGTTGGAAGGTGATAACAGCAACGTTGTTAAAGCAATAAATGGGGAGCTTACTGCCGACAACAAACCCTTTATACTATATATTTTTACTACTCCATTAAGTTTTGTTTCTTGGAATTGTAACTACGCCCCAAGGGAGGTTAATAATGTGGCTCATCTTCTTGTAAAAGAAGCTTATGACGCAGACGTCAGTATTAGTCCAACAAACAATTTCCCTGTTTGGCTCAAGGCTTCGATTGAAGCAGATAATGTAACTTGATTTTTCATTAATGAATCACTCATTTCTTTAGGGAAAAAAAAAAGAAGGAAAACACAGTCCGACCAAAGTTCATCCTGAATAATTTAAACATATAAGAGTATTTGGCCAACTATTTGGTTCTGTTAAGTATGGTTATTCTAAAAAAATATCCAGCTGTTTAGAGTAAAGAGTGAAGACGTCGAACCAATTTTCTTACCCGATTTAATTCCAATGATAAAAGTGTCTGAGTAGAATTTTTCTTCTGCATGATTTATGATAATGTTCTTCAAATTGTTTTAGCTCCTAGATGTCGTAGATTGTTTTTTTTTTTAACTACAAAAAGACCAACCAGATTAAGTTGTTGGTTGCGTCCCTTATAGATTCATGAGAAGCCATTCAGAGACCAAGCATATATATTACGCGTTGCTGGTTGCGTCCCTTATAGATTCAAGAAAAACTTATTAGATGCTTCCAACAAGCTTGTTTATCTAATTCAGTTATTACAAATTGAAATGGAACTTACTATAATTTAGTTTTGAACAAGTTTTAGCCTATCTAACAAAAGAAATTGCATAATAAAATGGAACGTTATGACCATCCAGGATTGGTTCAAGCCCCGTTTCTTTCTTTTTTGGCTAGTTTGTCAGCAACTGCATTACCTTATCTTCTGACTAAAGTAAAGCCTAAAAAGTTAGAAAATGGTAACATAGATAAAATGAATCTTGTTTCCTTAATTATTTCTTGTTTTTGTTATTTGATGGGGCTTTGTTTCCCTTGAGCATAGAGTATCAATTTTCTACAGTCACCTTAAATCCTAAAATCTTGGATATTCAGTGTTGTAGCCCATTTTGTTGCTTTTGTCAGAGCCAGAGGTTCTGCCTCTTCTGAACTGGAAGCTTGGAAGGTGCCAGAACAAGAATGGATAGCTATACCTGCAGATTAGTAAAACTCTTGATAAAGTAGTAGCTGAAAAACAAGATTAATCCACATTGTTTTTCAGATTATTTTCAAACGGAGCAATCCAGTCTTTTTCGGTAATTGAGATATAATTATGATAATGAAGTTTCTTGTAAATTCTAGCCAACTGTCCATAAATTTATTGTTTTATGGACCCCTATTGTTAAATTTGTTAGATCATGCTCGGTTGACCCCACTAAGCGTTGGTATGTCAAGTTTGGTTGTCACAATTTAGTGATCAAAACTCGTTCACTTGAACATGTTTACTATGTCAGACTTCATTAGGTTAGACTTAGGATGTAGAAGATGGCTGGTATGATCTGGAAGATTAACTGAAGATTTGAATATGATTGAAGAACAACGTACTTATTATATCTCAACAAAAGGTTAGTCCTCTAGGAAACACGATTCCAATTTATCTGCTGCTCTGAGCTGAAATATATATTAACTTAATGATTGAATGAATCTTAGTAAACTGACTTGATCACTTGTGATCAATGTGCCGCACAAAATGACTCTATTTAAGTTATATGACCTTAATACTTGAAGTCTTCTTCATCGTGTTACTTTGAACCTAACACAATGTTTCCCGGAATTTTGTGTTATATCAATAATTGTATGGATGAACTTTTTTTACGTACTCGTATGTAAAGGACATGTTCATTAATTGGTGAATGGTATGTGAAATCTTATCTACGATAAATTTCATGGTTTTCTGAATGCCGGTGCTTATAAAGTTAACAAGGATTTTATCCGAGTTATTTTCATCCAATATCGCTTGTGGTCTTCTGATTCATAGAGCAATCTAATTAATACCATTTCTAGAGTTCCATTACATGGACTAGTGTTTGATTTCTTATCTTCAAAATCAATCACAAATTATAGGAATCGAATTCTAAGTACTAGGAATCGATCTCACTATATGGGAATCGATTACTGATGCTAAGAATCGATCATTAGAGCTTCGTGCCGATTTTCTAAGCTAGGAATCGATTATTAATGCTAGACATCGATTTCCTTGGCCTAGGAGTCGATTTCTCTTTTGAGAGATTGATGTCCAAAGATAGGAATCGATATCTTACTTATTGAAATCGATCTCACTCACATGGAATCCATATTCTAAGACATTAATTTCTCTTGAAAGGAATCGATCTATATGCTTAACAAATGATGTATACTTTCGGTGTTAGACTGCTTGAGCTAAAAATCGAACTCATCATATTGAAATCGGTCTTTGAAGCTCAAATTACTTATATAATTGTATTAGTGATTTGTGAAACAACTATTTGATGAATCATGCTCTGTGCTTAACGTTTATTCGTCTTTTTATGATTAAGGTTCGTATTGGTAATAAACATGATCATACATGTTTCGGCTGATTTCCAGAAACACAAGGCTAATATATTCGACCTTGCGACAATGTTCTGTTGTTGGAACCGAATATGGTCTTACTTCCACCTATAAGATTTTCATTTATCTTTGAGAATGATGACACTATTTGTAATCGAAGTATTTAGGTCATTTCCTAGTGGACCGAATACTATTGTGTCTCAAATAGTGCATTTAATGAGAAGAATTTTCATTTCCTTTTATTTCATTTCTAGCACATGTTGTAAAAGAAATATTAAACGGAATTTATGGCAATTAATATTTGGGATATTATATTCTTTACTAGCCTTGGTCGAACAATATAAGTAGGGAGCCATTTTCCTCATTCAAGCTTTGTCCTTCTTACAACATATGTTGTTAGAACTTAAAGATCCTTTGATTCTGCGAGTTCTTCTTCTCGTTGTCAGGAGTTGAGTTTGTGAGGCTTCCAAAGTGATAGAGCATTGCTCGGTTGAACCCACTGATGTTGTTATCTCAAGTCAGTTGTCAAGTTTAGATGACACAAACTAAATCCTTGATAAGTCTACAATACAACTCGGACTATGATAGGATTAGGTATTCGAGACGAAGACCGTTGAAGATGAAGACCGTAGCTTACATACTTGATAAAATCTATCATCCTCATTAAATGTTAGAAAGGTTTTCCTTTTGGTTTCGTATTCATCATTCTATCATTTAAAATAGTCTATGATGTTATTTATAATGATCTGAAGGATTTTAAGGATTAGTTCTCTTAGCATTTAACATCACTTGTGATCAAATGCCTAAGTAGAATGTGAGTAGAGTTGCCTCTTGAAATAGACCTCAATAGTCTACGCGTTCATATATTGGTGATATGATATTTCAGAGAACGAGCGGTTTTGTATGAACGCATTCATATGAGTTCAGTAAAATTCTTGAACTCCATTGTCTGCTCTGTGAACGCGTTCATATAAGCCATGGGAAATTTCATTCTTGATTTTTCTGGTCGGTTGTGTTTGGATTTTCGAACCCACACACAATCCGGCTCATGGAGCTCTTCCACAATTTTCTATGCATGGCCAAACCTGTTTGAGCTAGTGTCATCCTTCGACTAGATCAAGGCGAGTCTTCTCACAACTTTTAGGTTTTGACCAACGGGTTAAAACAAGATTGAGTTGAATCTCAAAGCAAGCCTATGGACTTTTCTAAGTTCAGAAACTAGCTTGAGCCTCACTCAAGGTTGCTTAACTTTAAAGCAAAGCCTCCCTTGATGATCACTATATATAGATGACCTTCTGCAAGATACAACTTCAATCCTCTACATATTTGTGTATCCTTGCATAAAGGTTGTCGTCATCTCGAAGTCCTTTTCTTAGACTACGACTATTTGAAAGACTTCACTTGAGGATCGTGAAGCACAGGTCGGAAGTAAAATTCATTGATCTTGTATCTTGGGTCGATTGATTTATTCAATCATACAAAGACCAAGATTTGATAGAAACTTCGTAAGGCTCCACTCGGTGTTATAAGCCCTAGAAGTTCTATAACGCAATTCACGAACTAGGTTGAATACTAAGTTTGTCACGCGTTACGAGGTAAAGCTGTTTAGGCTAGATCAATAAGCCCTAATCAGTTCTCGATTTCCATTAACCTTGACTTTAAGTTTAAAGGAAATCACAACCGTATTCTTGCTTAATTACAATTGAGTACACCAGGCGTCATGTTGGAGGCAGGGTAGCGCTAGTTTTCACGAAGGGAAGTAAAGCTACTTCTAGGCCAGTAAAGGACGTCAGCTAGGGGAATCAAGTACGTAGGCTTCTGCGGGAGTCAAGAGACGTAGGAGCACAACGGTAGCTAGGTTTCTTGTAGGGTGAACTCAGTCTCGATACATTCCAGTCCGAAGTCTGGGAGTAGGCTAGCGTTTGTATTCGTTTAATACTGTGGGTGTTCATATCTCGACGAGGTCCCGGGGTTTTTCTGCTGGTTGCAGTTTCCTCGTTAACAAAACTTATGGTGTCTTGCATTAATTTTCCCTTCCGCATTATATTGTCTCTGATCTATATAATTAGAGTATTGCAAGTTTTGTTGATTCACACCCTTGATTAAATCATATTTTGTTGAGATCTACAAGAACTTGTTCTTGTTCGGATTCGGTTCTCTGAACTGTACTCAGGTTGTTGCTTGAATATTGGTTTGTGAGATCGTTCAAGCAACCTAATTAACTAGGTTCACAAATATAAAAAGTTGATGGTATATCTCGGTATCGCCTCTTTTTCAGTTGGTATCATAGCCGACAAACACCTTAAAGACGTAACTGTCTGTGTTTGACACTCTCGTGAACAATGAACACACATTATTCTACTAATGTTAATGTTCCACCAGTTTTTGATGGCACAAACTATATATGGTGGAAATATGCTATGCGGTCGTTTCTACAATCTCGAGACTTTAATAGTTGGATCTACGTTATTGATGGATACACACCACCTACTCTTGTTGAAGGAGAAGGTGTTGCTGCTGTCACTCGTGATAAGAAACCTAACGAGTACGACGAAAACGACAGGGCCAAATCAAAAGTAGAAGCTGATGCACTTAATGTTATCATTCACGCCATTACTCCCGACCTGCATCATCATGTGGAAACATGTGAATATGCTAAAGACGCTTGAGATATTTAATTTTAGGACAATATTCGAAGGTAATACTGCGGAGAGAGAAGCTAGACTCCAGAACCTAATGACTGACTGGTAAAATCTCTGAATGTCTGATGAAGACAGCTTTACTGAGTTCGAACACAAGCTCTTTGGAATCGTGAATGCCTGGCTGTCGCTAGGTAAAACCATTGAAGAAAGAGAAATTGTGAGAAAATTTTTTAAGGTCTCTTCCTCCCAGATATGATGCGAAAAAACATTCCATCCAAGAAAAACACAGATATGATATACTAAGGGGTGATTGGTTTCTAAATTTAATATAACAATGCATGATTGGATTCTTAAATGGCTGAAGAGCAATCATGATATCAGGACAGTTTGTGCTGTATTCACTACAGCATGGACAATTTGGATAGATAGATGTTTCAAAGTTTGGCAGAGGAAAACTTTGAACAAATTCAACACAACAAATTACGCCATAAAACTGGCTAATGATGTTTGTATCTCTTTAGACAATACACCAGTGTTTAACACTGTCACTCAACCAGCTAACAACAATGAAACAAACTCTGTGTTGGAATCTCATAATGTCAATAGAATATTCTGTGATGCTTGTTTTTTACAAGGTTCTAACATTGTGGGCATTGGCCTAATCTTCTGTGATGGTGCAGGTGAATATAGGGGATGCAAAACAACAATAGAAACCGCCAGGAATTCAGAGGAATCTGAAATCCTAGCAGTGTTGGTTGCAGTACAATAGGCGGCAGAATTTGAGCTTCAGGAAATCTACATCTTCAGTGACTCAAAAAATGTGGTTCTTTATCTTTGTAATAAAGCTATCCAGACTAGTTGGACTAGCAATGCAATCTTAGATGACTGCCTACACCTAGGTAGAAACTTTGAGTCTTTTACAGTTCAAAACATTAGTATAAATTTTCATTTCTTTGGTTTAGCTGACAAAGCGGCTAAATATTGTAGAAGGAATGTGGCAACTGGTGTATGGAATGCCATCACACCTCTATTCCTACAAACAATGTAATTCTTTTCACCAGTTAATGAATTCCCATTTCCTAGCAAAAAAAAAAAGATTATCAAAGTAAAGTCATATCCTTAAAAGCTCAAACTTCTGAGACACCTCTTGATAAAACTTCTGGTTCTGATGGTGAAGATGATGAGGATTTTCACTCTGCACTCTCTCTATTTACCCAACAGGTAAAAAGAATGTTGCTTAGAAAGAAAAAGGGGTCACGAACTTTTTCTCCTCCCAACAAGAAACAGATTTGGGAAAATAAGGAAGATTTACCACAGTGTTACAAATGTCTTGGTTATGGTCATATCTCTCCAGATTGCTCAAACAAAGATTACTGTGATAAATTGAAAGCCTTCAGTGTTACTCTTGACTGTCCCGAAGAAAATCATATATGATTTTCTTCTTCACACAAAGATTTGTGTATGCACTCAACTTGCTTATGTCTAAGTGCTTAACATGATAATACCTATCAAGATAAGCAAAACTGTCTTCTGACGAAAAAACTTATTTTGCTTCAAAAAGATCTTGAAAAAGAACGACTTGAACTTAAAGCAGACAGGAAACAGTTTATGCTTGAACTGTTAAACATTGAGTCTCGTATTCAAAACTTTGAAAGACACTCACTTTCTAGTATTATGTATCTTCACAATGTTGAGACTCAATGAGGGAAGATAACTTGATTCTCAGGAACAAATTAGACAGCATGTCTACTCCAAAAGTTGTTCCCATTGAGTGTAATAATAAGAGTAATTGTAGAACTTCTCCAAAGAAGTTGTCTCATATGAGACCTCCTCGTGATCTTGCATATCGACCTACAATTAATGCTTTTATTAAAAAGCCTACTCGCAAGAACTCGCCACCCAAGACTGTAAAGAAATGGGTTGAGAAAAGGCTTGTTAAATAGACCATTGAAGACAATAAACCTATCAACTCTGTTATTCGGAAAAATATTAACAAGACACTTTCAAATTGCAGCAAAATCATTCACTCTATTGAGACGAATCTATCAAGCATGGTTCGAAAGACTGATCTCCCAGGTATGTCTTCAATTAGCAGTTCGTGGACCTCGTCTGAAATAAAGAAGAGGAGAAAATCACGAAGTCCTGTAGATCAGACAACTTTGTCCCCTTCTCAGTAAACAAAGAAGGACTCTCGCTATTGTTAATCCTTATAGCGAGAATAGGTATGTATAAAAGCTATTTTTAAGTATGTGCATAAACAAATATTTACCAATTATTCAATAAGACAATAATCTGTCATCTCTTTGTTGTTGAGCAATGTTCTCCAAAAGAGATGTGTCCATGCTCAAAGGATTATGTGATCCTTTGTTCTGATGGTTTATGATATCCAATGATATTATCATAATTGTCTTACAACACCAATTTTGACGTCTCCTGAGTTGCAGTGAGCCCAAACCTTAAAAAATTAATCTATGGTGCTAACACATCATAATTAAGAGTCCAAAATTTAATGACTCGATGTGGGTATCAACTCGTTTTGTGCTACTTCTAGAATTCTCCCTGCCTCTGACTCCTAAGGCAAGAGTCGAGATCAAGATCCATGGGAATATCTACTAGCAAGCCAAAAGGAATATATGCTCTTAAAATCATTTTGTTGATAATTTAAACTTAGTTTTTCTGGTAAAAATTGTCTTATGAGATGTACCCTTGTGTAGATGGTGAAAAATGGAAGAGGGACAAAAATGTAAAACGACTCTCTATTATGCCTTACTTAAAGGCAATTGCCTACTCAGGCACATCTCTGTAGCTCAGAATACAACCTATTCTACGAGCTGAATGTACTCTCTATGAGTTCTCTCTTATAACTCCCGATGGAGAGGATGATATCATGGTGCAGTACCAATAACCCCACCAACATGTAAACCCATTAATTTACTTCATGTCGACATCGCCTCGAATTTCTCGACATCAGAACTAAATTGCTCACTCGTGCTATGGTGGAGAATTGATAGAGACACACCCTCTCGGGTTTCCTCCTCAATATTTAAAGACCTCAGGCCCTCGCCTAATCTCGGTCAAGATAGAGATGTACCCTCTCGGGTTTCCTCTTTAAAAGACGACTCAGCACCTTAGTCGTAAGGAAAACCTCAGAAACATAGCAGCTCTAAGCCTGTCCAGAGCTCTATGAGAAATATACAACAGCTTAAACACACTTAGGCAGGCCACAATCTAAACACATAATGGCCTAATGAACCATGGATAAGCATGCCATGGCCTAAAATACGCCATAAGCCCAAGTGCACAAATATACCATAGTCGCAGAAGGCGTAGCCTAAAGACACCACAAGAGATTGGCCTTGGCCAATGGCCAAGGCCATGGCAACACAGCCATGGAGCCACACATCTTCTGGCCTTGGCCAATGGCCAAGGCCGTGGCAGCACAGCCATGGCGCCATGACCCATGGCGCCACACATCTTCTGGCCTTGGCCATTGGCCAAGGCCGTGGCGCCATGACCCATGACGCCATACGTTTTCTATTCAGAATCATGGCCATAGAGCAACCTTCCTTAGTTCAACGCAACTATGCAACATTTGCACGCTACACGAGATATCAAAACATCACACGGGGGGATAACTTTAGGGGTATTGGTCTGGCGGTCTACGGCAGTTAGAAAGAAACTGATAGAGATGATGGACAGTTACGAGAAAGTGGTGCTGAGTGGACATGTTCTACACGACTCCAGCGGTTACAGAGCACAACTCATGTCCTCCACTCCTCCACTCTTCCAAGACTTCCACCTTCTCTGTCGAGAGATCAGGGTGAGTTCAACACTATAAATAGAGGCTTCCTCTATCTTCCAAGGCAGAATAACCAGAACGCTCACGAACACCAAAGCCTCGGAGCACGAGCAACAACCAGATTCTGAGTAATTCAACACGCTTCTAGACTTGGAGATCTCCAGTCACGCTCACGGCGGAGATCTTGAACTCTCACACCCAGAAACACATCCTCAACCTGATCTCAAGTTTCTTCCACTGTTTCCCTCCCTAGACCAACCTCATCCTCTCTGTGACCGAAGCAAGACGCGAACGGCCATTGACTTGGTTTAGGCTCGTCTTGTTCGATTTTGATCTCGAGCACTACAAAAGTACCCAGAGACGGTACATATGTTTTTCAGGTAAAAACACCTTGTGGTCACAGTGTGCTAAAAATACCTTTTTTTACCTTAATGAAAAAACTGCTTAAATATAAGTCGTTCACGCTACCTCTCATGAACGACCTGGTATCTCTTTAAAAACCTAAACTCTGTGTCTGACCTTTATAAGGGAAGAGTAGGAAGAGATATTTTATTAGTCTGTATCAAATAAGGAATTCTTTTCTCCGTGGGATTGAAACTGCAAGATGAATGATAATACATGGACTGTTTTTCTACCTTCCTGTAAAAAGATTCGACTCGAATCTTCTGACAGTGAATCTAGTTTATCATCAGGAAACAAATCAATGATAGCCCAATGCTCAAATCCCGTGTTTCTGAAGAACCAAGAAAGGCGTCTGATATGAAACTTGTAGCTTCTAGAATTTTACTAAGCTCAACTACCCCGAGCACTTGCCTACTCATGTGCACTAAACGGACACTAGCCCCCAATGGTGGTTCCATACAGGGCAGGAGCAACACCAATGGTACAACGGGCTAGCCTCCAGAGACCCAAGACAAGATAAAGAGAGAAGACATAATATTATTGATAATGAGTAAAAGAGAAGATGGGATCCCTTCCTTGAAGGATATGACCCCTATTTATAGAGGTGAGATTCTAAGTTAGTTACATATGTGCCCTTTCTAGAAGGTTCCTAGAAATTACATAGTATGGAAGGCTACAATAAGGTTCATATGCATTGCTTGGAAGATACCTTACATGGGAGGTAGTCCGTGTGGAAGCTCATGGTCCGGGCGCGTAGGCTTGGTGTTGCGGTCTTGGATATGCCGAGCGGAGGTTCTGTGCGGAGCTGCTGAGCGGAGGCGGAGCCGAGGCGATGCGTTGGATTTGCCGGGTTGCGCTGGAGGTGGAGACTTTTAGGAGACATATGAAATATGGTATCCATAATATGCCTTTTTTTATGAACCTCGGGATGATTGATTGCGGAGGAGATGATCTTCTTCTGATGTTTCTGCGGATGATTTTCTGTCTTCTGCGGACGGTCTTCTGTGGATTCTGTCTTCTGTGGATGATCTTCTGTCTTCTGCGGATGGCTTTGATATGCGTTGGTGGCGCTTCGTTCCTTAGTCGGTTATTGCGGATAAACCTGACACACGCTGGTGTAACTGCGAATGACTTCGGTGTGCGTTGGTGTAGGTGCAGACCTTCTCCTTTTCTGCTGACGGTTGTTGCGCTGGTGACGTTGTTGTTGATGATGCTTTGCGTCAGTTGATGTGCTTAGGGTAAAATGAGATTTTTCTGAAAAAGGTTATAAATTGTTGGTGATGATGCAATCATTCACCATTCTTCCCACAAACTTTTTCTTCCAAAATTTCCCTTTCTTCATTTGTATCGAATCTTCTTCTGCTGAAAATGGCTGGCGGGAGATCTGCTCTGGATCTTCTCTGGCTCCGGGTTTTTTTCTTTTCTCTGCATTACCGCTTTTTCTTTTCTTTAAGCGTGTAAATTATTAGCTTTAATCAACTTCCTTCTTGTGTACCACCTCTTAATCCTTTATTGAATCTCCTGCAAAAAAGACAAACGTGATGGCAGACTCGATGTCACTTTAAATCCGATTTCGTCCTGGGCAGAGCTCTCATCACTTATTATCCTAGGCCGTTGCTATCCTGATTCGCCCAAACTTAGGTCGGTAAGATCCCTTGTTTTGGATTACTCATCAGTCGAGAGCATTCCCTCATTTCTTCAAAAAATGTGGTATTATTTATCCTGCCCCGTCCGTCCGAGAGGGGTATCCCGCTCCATCTCGTGACATCATTCGGTACAGTCGAGAGTTCGCCCTTTTTCCCTTTGGGGTCTTGCTGCTCGCCTCTTCGGCTTGCCGCCCAAAGAGGATTAGGAACAGTGATTTATTTTTCTGTTGGTGAAGATTGATGCCGCTGGGTGGTCTCTGAACCTGTATTTCTGAAAAAACTGGATTGAACTTATTGGTAATAAACGGGTCAAGGCTATGTAGCACATATAGAAAGAATTTAGAGTTGCAAAATATCCTAGTATTCTTTGGCATGCACTGCACTCTGTGGGTCTTTGCGCTTTGTATCTGGTTTGCTTTGGGCGATGTATTGTAAATGGATTAGTAACACAAGGTGATGGGTCAATACGGGTGTAGTTTTCCATCATTAATATTATTTAATATGTTAGCTTTTTAATCTGCGGACCTCTATAAGTATTTATCTCCGCTTTGCGGAGGTAAGTCTACTCATCTCCGAGTTTGCTGCGGAGGAAACATGTTCCCTAGATGCGGATATATATATATATATATATATATGGAATTAAATATGATATGCTGACTAAATGTAAATCTTTCCAACTCCGAGTTTGAAGGTTAACTGCGGAGGGAACATGCTCCCTAAATGTGGATATACAGAATTAAATATGACATGCTGACTGAATATAAATCTTTTCAACTCCGAATTTTAAGGTTAACTGCGGAGGAAACATGCTCCCTAAATGCGGATATGCGGAAGGGAAATTTTATGCTAATCATGCGGAAGAAAATGTAAATCTACGCTTCTCTGGTTCTAAATGCTATTCGGGGAGAAGATATGATGTTCTAATCTAGACAGAATATAACATGTATCATGTTGTTCTATGAACTTGAAAATAAATTGGGCTATTTAATGTTTGGTACCCAGCAAATGTCCAGCACATAGTGTTGGTACCCAACATTTGAAATATTAAGATTTGGTACCTGGACCGGCAGTGACCGTCAAAACCAAATTATTTTATTTTCTTAATTATTTATTTAAACTTTAATAAAAAATTAACAGATATATCCCCAGACACCAACCGTATCTTCTTTCTCCTATCTTCTTATTTCTCTTAACTTCTTATGTATCTTCTTCCTCTTATCTACAACAGTAACAACCGATTTACCTAAACAGAAATTTCATGAAAAACTCCACCAAATCAAATAGCTGCTGGAATGTTACTAGGCTCAACTACCCCTGGCACTTACCTACTCATGTGCACTAAACGGACACTATCCCCCAATGGTGGTTCCGCACAAGGCAGGAACAACACTAATGGTACAACGGACTAGCCTCCAGAGACCCAAGACAAGATAAAGAGAGAAGACATATTATTATTGATAATGAGTAAAAAAGAAGATGGGATTCTTTCCTTAAAGGATATGACCCTTATTTATAGAGGTGAGATTCTATGTTAGTTACATATGTGCCCTTTCTAGAAGGTTCCTAGAGATTACATAGTATGGAAGGTTACAAGAAGGTTCATACGCATTATTTGGAAGATACCTTAAATGGGAGTATATGTTCTAGAGAGTTCTTATGAGTTACATATCATATGAGGTAGTCCGTGCGGAAGCCCATGGTCCGGGTGCGGAGGCTTGGTGGTGCGGTTTTGGATGAGCCGAGCGGAGCTTCTATGCGGAGGTGCTGAGCGGAGGCGGAGCCGAGGCGATGCGTTGGATTTGTCGGGTTGCGCTGGAGGTGGAGGCTTTTAGGAGACATATGAAATATGGTGTCCATAAAACTTGATTTTGTTATTGAACACGTTCAAAGTTTAAGAAAGCAATTTGAAAAGCTCCGCAATCACTGATCTCTCCTCAAGTGTACCTCCTATTGAACATGACTGTATTTATGAAGAACAAGAGAAGGAGGTAACTGAAGAATAATTATTTTCTTCTTTGCATTATCTAGAAAAAAGCATTCCTTTGCTTCATGTGTTTTGGAAATATTGCATAGGGCTTTTGCTTGCCTTTCAAATATATTTGAGTTTTTAGTTTGAATGCGATACCTAAAACTCTTTTAAGATTATCTTTGTGAACGTATTGCATACATCGTAAATTTGCTTTTTTAGCCATATCACACGTTCGGGTAAAGCAATTTGTGAAGAACTATCAAAATCATGCTTCTGACTCTTATGGCTAAGGGGAGACGATTTTGATAAGGAGGAAACTCGTAGGATACAATATTGGACTCCGCTGGATAAGGTGTTGTACCTTTCGTTCTTAATCGTAACATTTTAAGAAGGGGTAACCTTATGTTTTCTCTAAAGGTGATGGTTTACCAAAACTCTCTGAGAATTTGGAAGATTAAGCCTTGAATTCCTAAAAATCTGACCGTAACTAGGAAAGGAAAACATAATTGCAATTTTATATAATCAGAGATATAATGCGGAAAGTAGAGCACACAAGACACCAAAGATTTTTTTAACGAGGAAACTACGACCTGTAGAAAAACCTCGGGACCTCGTCCAGATTGAACACCGCACAGTACTAACTGTCTACAAACACTAGCCTTCTATAAGACTTCGGTATGGGATGTAGCAGAGACCAATGCCAACCCTCCAAGCGAATTGGCTACTGTCGCACTCCTTACGTCTCTAGAGCCCCCATAGATTGTCACACACTTGATTCCCCTAGCTGACATCCTTTACAGGCCTAGGAGTTGCTTTAACCGTTGTTAAAGGCTTATGTCAACAATACCGGGTTTGTAACCTTATTTATCAACTGCATGTTTCGAACTGTCCTCTTCAGTTTAACATACGTAAGATGACTTCCTTCGGATTGCTACAGGTCATACGGAAATCTACTTACAAGCGGGAGCTGACAAGTAAAACCAAGTAAACTATGCCCAACTTGTCTCTACCTCAGCTGTGAAAAGAATTACTTAAGAAACTTACACAACTGGAGCTAACTAGGTCTTACAACACCGTGTGCAGCCATACGTTGATTCCTTAACCTTGTATGTAACGTATCAGTTCTTGAATTATTGCAGAAGAGAAGGACCGTAAAATAGACAAGAACGTAATCATGTTACCAAAGGTTACATGTTAATCTGATAACAAGCACAAAGGTACGTTATCACCTACCTGTGCTTCCCAACTCTCAAGAGAAGTCTTTATAGTCCTTAGGTAAATCTCACAGAGGACCTTGAAAAGACGAAGGTACCGAGTGCACCACCAATCTTTTATTTTAGTCCACCTATAAGTCAAACTTTGAACGGTTCTTGTAATCAAGAACTCAAGAACAAGATCTCTTTCGTCAGTGATTGATTCTCATAAGGGAGTCAATAGAAGATTCTGAAAGGCTATGTCAACAACCAAGTACGATACTTTAATTATAAATGACAAGTCAAATATAATGCGGAAATAAAGTAAAGTACACAAAAGAATTTTGTTAACGAGGAAACTACAAACTCTTAGAAAAACCTCGGGACCTAGTCCAGTTTGAATACTCTTAATAATTAAGCCGCCAACACACCTACTCTCAGACTTCGGACTAGATGGTGTAGACAATATGACCCTAATACGACTATTAGTCACAAAGATATCCCCTCAGTATTCCTACGCCTCCAACCACAGCAAGGTGGTCACGCACATGTACTCCCCTAAACAAACAGATATCCTTTACTGTCTTGCCTAGTAGTTACTCCACAACCCACTGTGAAGACTATCGCTACCCGACCTCCAATCGGACGACTACAACCTTATGGACAACAACCAAATAGCAGCAGGTCAAATCGCGAGATGATATCCTTGGTCAACAGGTTCACTTGAGCTGTTGAAGTCATCAGCTTTCTTGAACACGTAGTGAACATAGTTAGCTTCATTGTCTTCATCAGAAACGTTGTTAAACATATTGTTCAAGTCATCCTTAATAACTGACATATCAGCTTTCAATTCATTAATTTCGGTCTCCAGTAATTCCATATTGTTAACAATGTCAACAAGTTGGATTTTGAAAGCTTCAAATTCTTTCAGAAAGTCGTGAACGACCCCTGCAGAAATCATGGTGTCATCTTCTACATTCTGATGATCATAGGCAAAGTAACAATTTGATGTTGCATAGATTTCTTGAGTATCAAGAGTTCCTTCAATAGCATCATCAAGAATAGTTCTCTTCTTCTTCCTTCCAAAACCAACACCTTCACAATCCATAACTTTGTAAGCCTCTTTGATATTTCGTGTGACACTACGAGTAATATGTTTCATGGCTTTATGGACAACTTGAACGTGAATCCGAGTTCGTGTGTGTGTGGTATATATATAATTCCTTAAGGAGATATTTAAGGAACTTTAATGAGTACAAGACTCTTAAGGAAGGCGGTTCTGAAACTTGTATCTCAAATATTTTGGTAAGTTCTGGAAGATGGACTTCCTTTACGTTTCCGAACTTGGGCAACTTTCAAGATTTTTTTTTCAAAAGTGTCACAAAAGAGTCCAATGAATTGGATGTGCGTGCCCATATTGAGAGAATTAATGTATACCCAAAATATCTTAACAATTTTTCTTATTTAATCCTTGAAAATTTGCCAAGAAGTTTTTTTTTTTTTTTTTAAGTTTATATATCAACTTTATGAAGATTTCATATGACTCTTAGCTTATTCTCAAAATTTCTCCATGGATCCTGGTCTCGACTCTTGCCTTAGGAGCCAGAGGCAGGGAAGTCGTCTAGAGATAGCGGACGAGTTGTTGATACGCACATCAAGTCATTACATTTTGGACTTTTCTGGATGTGATAGCACCTTTTATTATAGTCAACAAGACATGATTAGGTGCTCATAAGATGTTCTGGACAACCTCTTTTTAGGGAATTTTTACAGTCCTTTGAGACGTTTTATCTCTTAAGTAGACATCACGTATTTGGAGTAAGCTCAACATGTGACGATATCTTATGTATGGCATATTTCAAGAATTTTCTACAAGAATTATTGTATGTGATACCAAGGTCCCACTTTTATTAATCAATAAGGCTCAATAGCACAGACTGTGAGACGTTTTCAATTCTTGAAGATAACTTTTAAAATAAGATATTGAGAGTGAACTCATATTTGTTTCAGCAACACAATAAGAACAATTTTTATTTGATCATTTCAAAGATGTAGTATTGAAGCATACCTGGGTTCTTTTTAATGAAGACAGATTACGATCCCGAATGTAGTCCCATGTATCTTTATTGTACCCAAAAGAATTGCCTTTATTCTCACCGACCAGTGGGTACTTCTTAGTGGTGAGAAGGCATAAACACAATTATATTGTGTTGGGGTGAACCGGTGGTTCACCAAGAATAGAGCATGACTCTTTTATTTCCCCTTTTTCCTTCATTAATATATCAACTTTTGTATTTACAAGAGTTGTTATGAGCTTATTGAAGATGGTTTCATATGCTTTTATTAAAGAGGCATTATGGGAAACAGTAGGACAATCTTTTTCAGTCTTAAGATGTCAGAGACTTTTTCTATTTGTTCTGTACCATCTTCTTTGTGAGATTTTTTAGAAGATACTTCAATGGTAGGGCATGGAGCACGAACACTGGGATTGATGCAACCAATAACAGTTGTAGATATGCTCTTTTGTGTAAGAAGCATAAGCATCTTCTTTTCCCACTTGCATATTTTGCATCTACGTGAAGTGTGACCAATATCATTACAATGATAGCATCGTCTGGTCCAGTCAGCCTTTTTGGATTTCAAGGACGAGGTTTGTTCGTCTGAAGATCCCTTTTTCATGGTGTTTTTGTTCATGATTCACGAATGCGTCAAACATAGACAGTTACGTCCTTTTTAAGGTGTTTGCCGGCTCTGATACCAACTGAAATTGCGGGGATACCGAGATACACCATTAACTTTTTTTTTCGTGAACCTAGTTGATTATGGTTGTTTGAACAATCTCACAAATCAATATTCAAACAACAACCTGAGTATAGTTTAGAGAACCGAACCCTGACAAGAACGTAGTTCTTGTAGATCTCAATAGAGATGGATTCACTCAAAGGTTATGAATCAACAAACTTGCAATTACTTCTATTATATAGATCAGAGACAATATAGCGGAAGGGAAAAGTAATGCAAGACACCAGAATTTTGTTAACGAGGAAACTGCAAACCTAGCAGAAAAACCCCGGGACCTCGTCCAGATGTGAACACCCTTAGTATGAACGGTATACAGACGCTAGCCTACTCTCAGACTTCGGACTGGACTGTATCGAGACTGAATTCACCCTACAAGCAATTCAACTACCAATGTGCTCCTACGTCTCTTGGCTCCCGCAGTAGCCTACGTACTTGATTCCCCTAGCTGACGTCCTTTACAGGCCTAGGAGTTGCTCCACTTCCCTTCGTGAAGACTAGCGCTTCCCTGCCTCTAACAGGACGCCTAAAAGTATCCAAGTAATTGAACGAGAATACGATTGTGATTTCCTTTAGACTTAGAGTCAAGGTTAATGGAAATCGATATGTTGAATAGGGCTTATTGATCTAGCCTAAACAACTTTACCTCCAAACGCGAGACGAACTTAGTATGAAACCTAGTTCGTGAATTTGCGTTTGGGAACTTTTAGGGTTTACGATACAAGATCTACCTTATGAAGTTTCTATCAAATCTTGGTCGTGATAAGATTGAAAGAATTCAATCGACCCAAGATAAAGGATGG
>JAJJMA010219322.1:0-11178 GCA_023529015.1 Papaver nudicaule | reverse complement strand
AATCCACAAGAGGGACTTGGATGGACAAGAGATACTCAGTGTGGTCACGAGGACTCGCTTGGAAGAATGGCAGAAGCAGCCAGTGTTCTTTTCAGCGGCTGACATTCCCAATGAGGGCATGATGCATAATGATCCTTTGGTTATTACCCTTCAAATGGGGAAGGTAGCCATGACTAAAGTCTTGGTAGACCCTGGGAGTTCGGTGGACATTTTATTCGGACAAACATTTGACAAACTAAAAGGCAAGAAAGCTGCTTTAGTACCATCGATATACAATATATTTGGTTTCAATGGGAAGCCCTCGACACCTCGGGGAGAATTAATGCTCACAGTTCAGCCGGTAGCGAAAAGCAGCCAACTTCATTTTGCGTGGTGGACATAGCTCTCCATACAATGCCATTGTGGGTAGACCATGGTTGCATAGCATCATGGGTGTCGCATCTACCTTACACCAGAAGATCAGGTTCCCAACGCCAACTGGGATTGCTGAAATCCGAGGTGATCCTACTGAGGCTCGGGCATGCCACGAAATCGATGTACAAGCAAGAGAAGCAAGTAAGAAATGCTCGGATCCAGTCAAGAACCCGAAGATATCGGATGAAAGTATAGCAAAGTTCATAGCTGACACTGAAGCTGGGATGCTAAGCATGAAACAAGAAGGAAGCAAAGAAAACCAGCATCTGGAAAACAGAGAACAATTCCTCGTAGAAACTTACAACCCCCAGACTCAGAATGAACAACTATGCGAATCCAGCAAAGGCGAAAACATTCAACAAGAACCTTTCTGGATCGGCCCGTTTGTCATGAAAAGCAACTCGATAATGATACTTACAGCTTAATTAACCTTGAAGGACAAAGATTGAGAACCCCGGTAGAGGGGAGGTACATGAAACATGTGGGTTAAGAAAGTAATTCCAGTTGTAAGCAGCATCCGAAGAAATTTAATAAATGAAAAATCGCACTCGTTGATGCAACTACCATCGAAGTCAAACTCCAAATACTATCATCACCATCGCAAAGGCTGTAACGCCAAAGGCAAAAAACGCCAAACAGGCTGTAACGCCAAAGGCAAAAAACGCCAAACAAATAAAAAAGTCCTCGAATAGCAGGCACAGAGCCGATGACCATATAAAACGTAAGGGCCCTACGAGTTATGTGGCACGGTCCTCTACCCACAAGACACCCCGATAGCGGTGAGCACTTTGAATCAAGGCTACATAAGCCGACGATACACTCGTACTCACTACCAAACGGCCACGAGGATTAAAACGTCCTCGGGCGCCGAGGGGACGATAAATGGGATTAACATCTACCTATAGAGGAAGATGGAACCCCGAGGCAGTCGATTTGCTTGCATTCATAAGCGAATTGCTCAGCCAAGGGACCTCCTCAAAACAAAAAACAGTCCCGAGGAGGGGCATAACATTTAAACAAAATAAGCTTTCTATTATATATATATGTGCAAATACAGGATATGAAGTACGATAGCAAAAAATGCGCATATACACAAAATGGCGCGACCTCAGCTACAAAGCAAAAGCATAAAATACACAAGCTAAGAGCGCGAATTATCCTCAGAACAATTGGCACCATCACAAGGACCACCCTCGGAACCACGAGTGGATTCGCTTGGACCATCACGAGCACCATCGGCGGCATTGCTAAGACTCCTTGAGTCACCACCTTGCGCAGCATTATCATCAGTGCCACCACCAGCTATCTTTAAAAACTTATCCAGCAAACCCCTCCTTCGTAGCTCATCTCTAGCCAAGGTCACATAAACTTCCTGAGAAAGCAGATACTTATCAATAGGAGACACAACGTCCGAGTCACGGGCACCAATAGCACCATATGTAGGAGGTTCAACACCGATGGTCCTGAAAAGAGAACGACCGTGCTTTCGGCAGGCCATGCTGGTGGCAAAAGCAGTAGTTAATGCAGATTTAGTAAGAAGTTCTTCCACAGCCTGACCATGTCTCAACTCATCGCCCACTAGGGCAAAACCGACCACCAGGTCCCTTACACGTGACTGATGTTTAAGGCGAAGCTCCCTTTCCTCGAATAACAGTCTAGCATGATTTTCCATTTCTTCGGAGCGACGCTTGCGCTCAAGCTCAAGCTCTTGGGAAAGTCTAACCGAATCGGCAGAGCGAAGTTGCCGTTCTTCGGATAATTCTTTGGTCAATTGCTTAATTTTGTTCTCGGCCTCCAACTTCAGATTGGATTCAGTCACCAGCTGACTCGTGGCATCGTCCCTCGCTGCCTCAGCATCCACAACCCGCTTCTTCAAATCAGCTTCAATACCTGAAAGCGAAAACGACAGGCCTAAGAATAGCAAAACGGCGAATCAATTAGAACTAAGAGGCAAGCGGGAAAAATAAAACAAAACTTGGGTTTTAACTCCCTACTCTCTTTAATAACCATATACTCGGCAACTTGGTGCTGATTAGTAAAGCGAGGCACCGAGGCATTCTTTCGGACATCCTCCGAAGAAATAACCCCATATTTGGCCAACTCTATTCGGTACTCATCAACAAGAGCAGCAGTCTGAACGATCGACTTATTGGCCTTAGCAAGTTTATTGCAAATATCAGTACAACTTCTTTGAATGACATCATTTTTCATAGCCAAGTCTTTGTTAACATTCTTCTGTGTAGATAGTTGCACCTTAAAATCCCTGATGTCCTTTTCTAACTTTTCAATTAAAACCTTACCAGAGGCACTGACCGACCTCTCCATGCGAGCTGCGTCTCGCTCTTGTGTTAATCGAGTCACATCCATCTGGAAAAAATGATTCTCCCGAGACAACAGCGTGTTTCTATTTCTCATTTCCTCGACAAGGCGCTCGGCTTGATCTCCTCTCTTTCTCTCC
Source organism: Papaver nudicaule (assembly GCA_023529015.1). Lineage (NCBI taxonomy): Eukaryota > Viridiplantae > Streptophyta > Magnoliopsida > Ranunculales > Papaveraceae > Papaver > Papaver nudicaule. Next base: position 8,306 of record JAJJMA010219322.1, on the reverse strand, counting down.
TTCACATAAGTTCTTTCGGCCTCTTGCCTCTTCACCCTATAATAATTCACATCCTCCAAAGCTCTATCCCTCTCTTCCAACAGTGTAGTGTTATCATTAAGATAGCCTTCGCTACTTGAGGCAATCTGAAACGATTGTCGGCCATTTCGGAGCCGATCAACAGTCAACTGAGTCTCTTGTAGTCTTTTCTCGAGCTTCCCCAGCTCGCCTTTTCAAAAGCAAGTAGCAAACCTGTTTTTAGCAACGCTGCAGCAAACAGACGCTCCTAAAAGAACCATCAGGGAGAAGAGGTGACTTACATATCGATTGCTTCTTCGCTTCAGCGCTGCGAACCTTCTCCTGGGCAAGCTCTTCCTGCATTCGATGAAACTCCCGTGCATAATATTCGGTTTCACCAGCTTGATCGAAGTTGTGAGCCAGAAGACCAGTGGCATGATAATCGCCCTAGCAAAAAGTGGCAAAAATAGATTCACAAAAAAAAAAAAAAAAAAAAAAAAAAAAAACACTTCAGGAACATCAACATAAACAGCAACAACGAAACTCACCGCCTGCACCATGGACAAATTCTCCTCATAGGACAAAGGAGGATGGCGAAGATTATACTCGGCTCGAGGACAATCACCTCCGAAGAGATCGCCAAGCTTTTTGCAGAAATCTGGGTCTAAGGGCTGCCCTAGGGGATCCGAGGCATGGGCTTCAAAGCGAGTTGAAACCTCGGTAGTAAATTCGCCAGGACAATAATTTTCATACAAAACATCTTTAAACCTCTCGGCAGTATAAGATTGCCTGTATCTGCAAGCATAACTAGGAGCAGGCGGAAACATTGAACTTTGTGGAAAACTGGCAACAAGCTGTTTGGTAGAATCCATCTCAATATACGAACCATCCTCTTGGGGGCAAAGGAGGTCCACTGGTGTAACAATCTTATCTGAGGAAAGAATAGAGGGCTCACCAAAAACATTCTCGAAGGTCCCTATCGCTGAGGCAGAAACACTGACCATATCCTTCGGTGCAGAGGAAGTTGAAAGAACAAATTCCGAGGCAGCACTAGCACTCGAAGCTGCGGAGACTACAGCCGAGGCAGGGGCACCACTAGCAATACAAGGCATAGCAATTGGAGGATCCGCGGCGACCACTTCTTCGATCACCAGTTTAGTCGCTGTTGATAGTGGAATTTCTTTGTCAACACTCGGAGTCTCCTTCGTGGGAACCGAGGCAGTCTGACGACGGCTAATTTGAACCCCTTTCAGAATTGCTTGCAAGGCAACCTTTTTTAGCGGCCTAGGACCTTTGGGATTTCCCCCATAACTAAACTTCATCAAACCATGATTTAGGGTACCTAAAGGCTGTCCCTGCAGATAAGAATCCGTCTTTCTCAGGAAACAAATAGAGGCAAGTATGAATACTTCGGAAAAGTGCGAAAAGAAAGTATTTGTTACCTGCTCCATAGTCCCTCATCAGGCCGAGGACGCTTTAGGGTGCCCGAAGGCTCGACAGCAACTTCTTTACCCTTGCCCGAAAATGAGCGAGATAACCTTCGGTCCTCATCAGAAAAGCAAATAGAAAACAGGTGCCGAATCTCAAACTCGTGGCCCACCTCGAACTCAGTCCGAACAATGAACCGACCAGAATCCTTCCAGCCTCGGAGTATAGGACCCTTGAGCAGTATAGGTTCCGAAGACCAATCTTCGTCCAGTGAATAGTTTAAAGCTTCGGGAAGAATGTTTCGGCTGCCATCCACCATCCGAAACCTAACCCACCAAGGAGCTAACTCATTACCTATAGTCAGAAAGGGCTCGTAGTGTTTGAAGAAGTTCGCGGCGTTATAATAATACTTCGCTGTGGACTCGGCAGGAGAATTATTCTCAGACTGAAGAACCCACTGATTAATAAGATAGATTGCACTACAGGTAAGTTGCATCACGCCTCGGGGTGGAGAAAGAGAGCAAAGAATTTCAAGAAACAAAGGGTTAGCAGATCGATAGAGAGGAGGGAGCAACCCAGCAGTAACCTGATGAATCGTCACTACCAGAATATCTTCGCTGCATTGGTACTCTTCGACTAATGCCGGAGTTAGTCTAGGAGAATCAATGGACTCGATCTGAAAGCCCCTTCCATCAGGATGCAAACCGTTTAACTTTAAAGAAAGGACTTCAAGCGCAGAGAAAGACGACATAGAGAAAGATGTAAATAGGGAAAAAACGAATCCACCGGCGACGGAAATAACAGGGACAACTGAAAGGTAAAGAGGGAATAAAGAAAAATCCCAAAGAAGTAAACTTTATGAAAGAAAAGGTCGATTGAAACAATGGGTCGAGAAGAAAAGAACGAAAGGATCGCTTGATATGAAGATATGAGTGAAGAAAGTTTCACGGGAAAGGCCGCCGGCGCCAAGGAAGATGAAAACGAAAGGTCTAAAAGATTTTTAGAGGGAGAAGCAAAACTTAAATAGTGGGAAGAAACCGACTCTACCAGTCAGAAGGTGAAAAGCCGCGAGCATAGGAGAACGTGTCGCAAAGGAAAACATACACCTGGCAGAAAGTGGGGATACTCGACTAAAAGGTGGCAGAGGGTGTTTCCTCTCCTCGCATCCTCGATACAAGGAGAGGAAAGAGGCAAACTGTAGGGGGGTAAAACCCCTCGGAACACGTGTCTCGCATCCGGAAAGCCTAACCACGCCGAAGGATTGACAGCGAGATTGTGGACCAACTCCGAGAAAGAGAAGCAACCCACGAGCGAAGTAAAGACTCGGAGAGAAAGGATTCGGACCATGCCAAGGGACCGAAGCCCATTTAATCAACCTCGGAACGACTGCGAATAAACCGCCTTACTCGATGATAGGTGTCTAAAAACACCTCTCTGACTATATATTGATTACACTTTCTTTGCTTATTTTCTTGTAAAAAGGTGCATTTTACCCTTTGTTTGTGTTTTGTAGTGATTTGGAATGAAATGAGAAAAAGGTGTCAAAGAATTGCTAAGGGGCAGCCAAAGTGCTTATAGGTGACCTGACACGTGGCGGCACCAGATCTGTTGAAGAAGTCAGCACCGGAAAAGCACGTGCAGGCAGCTGAAAAAGAAGAAAACAAGAAAGTCAGCGTAAAGAAGAAGGAGAAAAGGACAGTGGGGCCCACGCGCAGGAAAAGAAAAAAAAGAAGAAAAGTGTATCTCGAGGAGAAGAAGGGACACGTGTCTGCGCGTGGAAAAGAGAAGGAGAGTTTTGGTGTACCACATTTCATCATATTTGATGTCCTAATGCTCTATGATGGTGACACGTGTCTACTACTGCTGCAGACCGTTGATCTTGGGAGCACTACCTTATTATGTTGCGTCGCTTTACACTACAGCACAATTTCTTTTCCTTATCCTACTTTACACGAATTCTTTAGGTATTTTTGGAGAATAGGGTTTTTCATCCCTATATATACTTTGCTACAGCCAACCTTTTGAGCTATCTTTTGTTTAGCCAACTTTGGAGAAAAAGCAATTATATTTTATATTCTTCTTCTTTATTCCTGATTTTTATTATTCAATATTATATCAATGAAGATGAAGTGTTTTGGTGCAACAATGAGTAGCTAAATTCTCCATAACTGAGGCAAAGGAGGAAACCAATATCATGTTCTTGAGGTAACAATTTAATTAATCTTATTTGACTATTTGCACTGTTTTAATTGAATTAATTATTTTCTTAATTAATTGTTAATTTACTTGATGAATCATGCTTAGTTAAATCTTTTGATGTTTCATGCTTTTAAATACAATTAATATTTGAGATTAATACTTTGGCAAAAATAAGAGTCATATATATGTGTGCTATAAATAATTAGGATTATTATATTTGTGAACAATTGAACATGATTTGGTGAAATCCGGAGTCTCAGTTAATTTTAATATTGGTATACAGAAAATCGTTGTTTCATCTTGTTTTAATTTATTTATCTTTCTATTTACTCTTTTTAAATCAAAAATCCACTTTTCAAAACAACCCAATTTTTATAAACTAATTTAGAATCAATTTTAGGTTTAGGAAAAATTCTTCACAACTCCCCGAGAACGAACATTATAAATACCACATCAATTTTTGGCGCCGCTGCCGGGGAGTTGTTTTTAGGATTTTCTTGGATTTAAAATTTGTTTTTAGATTAGTTTTGTATATATTTTTATTTTTTATTCTTTTTTGTTCTTTTTTACGTTTTTGGGTATTTTTCTTTTTGTTTCCAGATTTGTGGTGATTCTAAAGAAGGAAACTAAGTGATAAAGAAGGAAGGAAGGGAAAAGATCCAGAAAATCAAAGAAAGAAGATTTATTTTATTTTATTTTATTTTATTTTTATTTTTATTTTTAGAAGGTGTATTAGGGTTTTTTTTATTTTTATTCTTTTTGTAATTTTTATTTTTGGACATTTTTTTTGTATTTTTTTTTTTTTTTTTTTTGGACTTTGGACTTTTGGACATTAATTTTTTTAAACCCTACGGAGGGGTATATTAAATATAAACTGCACAGGGAAGGACGACGATTACGATATCGTCTCGGCCCCTCGGGTTCGTACATTGACACAGGAGTCAGTGGCCCGAGTCGACTTCAGCGGTTCTTCGCCCGTCTGGTACGGGAGGTAAATTTCTATCAACTTGCGAATCCCCTGTAAGCAAGTTTTCTGGACGCCTTCGTATGCATATATGTTGAGGACCTGAATACGGACTTTAATTTCATAGTAAAGGGCAAAGACTGGACCCCAACAAGATAAGGGTTTGGATTTCATCACCAAATTCTTTTTGCCCGACTCAGGAACACTATCCAAACGCGTACCTAAGCCTTAAAATTGGACTAGCAAGAGACCTATAGGGTAACGAGCTTATTGGACATCTTTTCAAAGAGAGCTTTTGATTCCTCTCCTAACCCAACTTGAGGAGTATATAACATTTATTGAAAGTCAATAGAGCCGCCTCGTAACCCGAGGAAACGTTGCCAAAGAGGAAGGGTTATCCAAGCTCCCTAGAGCTTATCCTGCCTCTAATTGACTTTCCTTAATTGGTATTGCTTCAGAGAGATCTGCTACGAAGGGAATCAAATTCTTTTCGAAGAGAATAGAAGCTGGTCTAGAAACAATCTAAGTGGAGCCATCATGCTTTTTGTTTGCTAGAATCAATAGGTTTGCGTGGTTAAGTCGAACTTTTGTGTGATTGTTTTCATTCAGGTACCTTTTGTATATATGGGGCCTGGTGCAAATAATAATTGGAATTATTCTCACGGTTATGATCACTTCCAACCTAGTTATGGCTATGATCATTACCAACCGTACCCTGGTTGTGAGACACATTTTACAAATTCCAATTATTATTCGCACACTTTTCAGTCGGAGTATGCGAGGGATGATCAATCGTATTGTGGTCCATCTGTATCCCTCCGATCTTTGATGGAACAGGTGCAACAAAATACTAAGAAAATGCAGCAATTTAATGAGCAATTTCTTGGTGTTTCATCTGCATCTGCATCATCACCATCTTCATCTTTGTCTGATAACATCGCTAAGCTCATGCAGATGGAAGAAGAACGTCGTCTCGTCGGGGCAAGTTCTTATTTTTCTTATACTCCTGATATTACTAATGAAACCGTTATAAATAATGAATTAGTGTGTGTTGAGAATGATGATGAACTTGATAATTGTGATTATAGGAATATAGATACTTTTATGACGTCTGAATTTGACATGTCTTTTCCGACTCCAGATCATATTGATGATTATTCTCCTATTCAAAAGGATGAGTTTTGGACTAGAAATGTTTATTCAGGCGATGATGATGATTTAGAAGAACTTGTTTATACAGATGATTTTGTTGTCAAGTTTAACAACTCAGAGACAATAGATGTGCCTAATGAAATGCCTTCTAGTCATTTAGATTCTGAAATTCTTGTATGTCACTTTATTGAAGACGATATGGATCTTGTCATACCAACTGAAGATGATGTAATTAGTCTAACTCCAGATCGTTTTAATGATCACTCGCCTATTCAAAAGGATGAGGTTATGACTGATGACACCATTATTCTAGATGGTGTGACAAATATGTGTTATGACAATGATGTTTTTGAAGAATGTGCTCATCCAGAGGAAACTGTATTAAAGTCTAATGATTTAGAGACAGTAGACTCTGTCTATAATGTTTCTTTTACACATCTTTATGGTGAAAACCTTATAGAACCTTTAGTAGGCGATGATGATATTTGTTCTGACCAGTCACTAGGAGAAGCCCTTGATTATTTTTCTGACTCCAAAGACCCTGAAATTCTAGCAATAGTTATGGGTCTATCAGAGAGCAATGATTACCCTAAGTTTGGGGGTACTGATGATGCATCTGATCGTCAAGTATCCCTACAAAAAGTCCCTAACTTGGGGCTCGAACCTTGTGCATCTACGGTCTTACTTGAGTCTCTGACTCCACAACCTGATCCCCCTGATATTGCTCATGAGGAGATTCATCTTTTAGAGACCCCTCCCTTGGTGGATTATTTTTATTTAGACCCTCTTGAAGAGCATAAATGGAAAACCCATATAGACTTTGATGTCTCATTGATCAAGAAACCAGATAAGGTTGTGTGTTGTTTAGTCATTTTCTTGGCCCAGTATGTTAGTCTTATTTGTGAGTCCAAACTATTTTGTTTCGAGGATCCATTATTGTTTCGACTATTGATATATGACTTACAGAGGTGAAAAACCATTTTACGGTTTCCAATGTCTGGCTGAAGACTTAAAACTTAGCACTTATGGGAGGTATCCCATGTCTTTGGTATGATATCCATATTTCTTTTTGAGCAGTAACGAGGGTATTGTCCAACTCTGAGTGTGGGGGTAGGTGAACTTGTTGACCCTTTCCTCCATGATGTGCAAGATTGTGCACGTGTTTCAGGTACTATCTTTCCAACTTCTTTTGCTGCGTTCTCTTGAATTATCTTTTTGGTATTGCTCTTTAAACATTGAGGACAATGTTAGATTTAAGTTGGGGGGTAGGAAATTGAAAATTTTGTATGTTGTATGCTTGTAAATAGAATTCAGAATAAGACTCAGACTTCAAATTCGAGAAACTTGTGAATTATTTAGGACGAACACTGACCATTCTAAGTAGATGGAAACGTTAACTCTTCAACTATAGGAATTGGTGGGCTCACGAATGGTCCTTCATGTTTGACGCATAACTCAGGTGTTGGAAATAACATGATGATCTCTTCTCTGTTAGGAACTTTATGTAACTATGCCTCGGAATAAGTCGTAACCATATTACTTTCTTTTTATTTTTGCAATTTATGTGTTTGAAGTGATCAGTGGTAAGATTTGAATCATATGTAACTGTTTCGTATTATATATTAATTGGTTGAGATCCATGCCCCAAAGACAATATAAGTTTTTAAATGTAAATATCCCAATGCGGAATGGTAAAAATTGTCTTTCGTACCCCAAAGGCTAACTAAATAAAGAGTTCTCCCTGCCTTTGCGGAATGGTAAGGAACAGGATCCATGAGAATTCTTCGAGCTTGGGTATGACCACATCGCTAAGTCCAAAATGTAAAGACTTGGTTTGGGTGCCGACCCCTTGGAATATGTGAGTTCTCCCTGCCTTTGCGGAATGGTAAGGAACAGGACCCATGGGAACGATCACATGAAAGGGAGGATGCGCTTGGATTTCAAAATCTAATCATCTGTCGGTATTTAAACTTAGGTTACAATTGGGTGCAAAATTCTTTCACGGAGGAAATAACAGTACAATTTTATTTTTATTGTGTAAACCCTGATCACTTTAGTCAGCATGTGCAATTGTCACCATTCTATCCATCTTCTAAATTCTACCATCAGTAATTTGTGTTGATTAATTCCGAGGCATTTTAGCATCGATTGTACGAACCAGTTTAGAGATCATCTGAGTAGAGTTGTGAATCCTATATGAATGTCCATGGATACAGAAGGCTAAATGATTCCTATATCTGAAGAGCCACCGTATGCCAACTAAGTAGGTTGTTTGGTGTCTTTCCTCAATCGTTCACAGGTAGCTAGAATTTGGAGTCAGGTTTTGTGGGTATACCTCTAGTTAAGTAAGCCCTCACGAGACAAAACTCGTCCTCTGTAGCCGTACAGAGGTTTAACGGCATGTTGCATGTGCTAAGTGCAGCCGCGATTCCTGCGACAGTGAGTTAGGATTTTACTTTATTTTATTTTCTTTTATTTTGTTTGCTAAGAGACTAGCAAAGTCTAAGTGTGGGGGAATTTGATAGGTGTCTAAAAACACCTCTCTGACTATATATTGATTACACTT
>JAJJMA010219285.1:0-10566 GCA_023529015.1 Papaver nudicaule | reverse complement strand
GTTCCATAACAAAGTATAAAAACTCTTTCTTTAACCTAGTTTTAAGACAATAAAAAGCGAAGGTTGATTTCAAAACTTCACATGATTAGCCATTTGCCAATCTGCTCTTTGCTTATCATTCAGTACCAAAGTCTTCAACATTGCTTCAATAGATAGATAAATAGAAGGGGGAAAAAGTTAATAAAGAAATCAGTCCTCACTACCTTTTATTAATGAAGTCTTATTTTTTTAGATCTTTTCGTGTGGTGTTGAATCTTCAGTCTTTAAGGGTATCTCGAGTGAATTTTGTGACTCTACTATCAAACCTATCCTAATCCGAAATTGACTTTAGTAGACTAAATCATGAATAGTTTTGGCATCCAAATTTGACAACAAACTTGACAAACCAACGCCTATGGGTTCGACCGAGCATTGCTCTAACATGTGCACCCCCACAAACTAGGGTTTACAAGTACTCCTATTCTTGTTGATATTTTTAAGATCTATTTGCATTGGAAATATAACAAAAGAAAACAACATTGTGGTTTCAACATCAACCATCAAATGAAAATACAAGTATTTGTGCACCTCGGTTACACCATTCAGAAATTATCATGATTTTATACTTTCTTCGTCTCAAGAAAAGTGATATATATATTTTTTTTCTTCATAACATGCATTTCTTAGACCGAGTCTTATAAGGCTTCATAACAACTTCTTAATTAAAACTGTGGCCAAAACTCATGTTTCACTAGCAGCTTCCGTAGGAATATAGAAGATGCATGTGAATCATATTTTTTACGAGGAATCATTCCTTAAATTTTTTTTTGCTTTTGCGAAGAATGATTCCTTGTAAAATTTCTTCATGGCTTCACAACTATAAGAGTCAGTTCCCCTTAACAGGTGAGGTGGCATTGGATGTGAACTGTGAAGGGCATCAAAAGACTGAGTCTTATATAGGGCATCACAACCACTTCACGCGGAAATCCACGTGTCTTGTGAAATGTGATCGACTCTTGTGGCTGTGAAGCCGTGGAGCTCTAAAGTGAAGAACCATTTCTCGCAAGCAGAAAAAAGGGCTAACACTTAGCAAAGTGTATTATTTAATTTAAATAGGATAGAGAAAGAAATCATTCCTCTGCCGTTAATGTAATTTTTTTTACGAGAATTAAATTCTCAAAGAAGTTGTGATGCACATGCACCTTCTTTGGAAGATGGTTGTGAAGGACACACATCCACAGTTTTTTGACCTTTCGAATCAACCATGACCGTCCATAAGACTCAGTCTTAGATAGGCCCACTATGAGAGAGAGTGTAAGAAGAAAACAAAACATGTGTAGTTGGGTCATAATAAAAGTAGGAATAAAATTCTCAACCAATACTCCCCATTCCATTAAACTCTTTTCAACCACCCCATGTGAATGGATTCCACAACATTCGTATGAGCCCACCATTATTAGAAGGGCTTTATTTTGTATTGTAAATTCACTATCAACTAATTAACCTTGCGTCATTAGGGGCTACTTTTATGAATCTGGGGCTACTTTTTCAAGCTACCGAGTAGTGCAAAATATATTCGGTAGCTTCTATTACAACTACTCGGTAAGTAGCCCCTAATGACACCAGGCTAATTAATCCCTCAACCATCCTATTTAACTTTCCCATCCTACTTCTGAGTAGGTCAACAAAGCAGACCCCCGTACAGGAAAATTGAAGAAAAACTGTTGACCGAAATGGACAGCTCTGGCACAAATATTCGGATGTACAAAAACGGAAAAGGAAAAAATGAATAAAACAAAACCCATCAGCATCATATTACCCAAAACCGGATAGCCCTGAGCTGTAAACCAGTAAATGTTTCTGATACGTCTCAAAATTTCAAAAAATGCATATCGAAACAAACGAATCTGACTCGGATTTACTTTTTTGTTAATAAACACAAAATGCTATCCTCCTTCACCCCCATTATTTACAGTCTACCAGGCGACTATTTTGGTAATAAACACAAAAAGCAAACCTTGTTTTATGCCGTTCCCCATAACCAACCAACGAAAAAGCTTGCGCGGTTTATTTCCAGTGTAAATAGTGTGATAAATCAATCAGAAGGCCAAAAGAGATGAACAAGGAACAGTTCAAGCTCTGAAATTAGACACAGAAGAACATAGATAGAGTAGAGAGGAAGGAAACCAGAGAAGAGAGAGACGGAAATGGCTGGGGTTATGCCTCAGCAGCCGACGGTACCGTTTCCGGTACCGGCACCGTCCCCAAGCACTGGTAATCCTTATGGCGCGTCGTCCTTGAACTCAGCTCGTGTATCAAATGTGATGGAGCAGTTTAAAAGATGCTTGCAGAATAAAGCGAATTTCAACCCGGCTGATTTCTGCTGTCTCTGCCTTTGCTTAGCAAGGTTAATAATCCTTCTTTCATTTCTTTGTACCCAAGTATCTATCTGAATGTCTTGCTTTTTTGTTTTCTCTGGTTATGGTAACTAATTACGGCAAGTATATCTTTAATCACACTTACTTTATTTATTTATTTTTTTGGCTTAATTCTCATTAATTAATGATTATGTCTAAGTGTGCATTCTAGGGTTTTATAGCTGAGGTTTCTGTTTGGTGTTTTTCGGTTTGATGGGTAGTCAATTTCTTGTTTAGGTTTATAATTTTTTCTCTATTCAAAAGTTTCATTTCTTTTTTTTTTCTGTCGGTTTGGATCAATCTTTGTTGTTTAATTTAAGGTTGAGATTGAACCTTTTTAAGTAATGTCAACTGATTATTTTTGTTCTTAGGTTAAAAATGCATGTTGGTTTGGATTAAGAAAAGGTTAAAATGCCAACTAATTATTAATAATAGTAATTCTTAGAGATTAAGAAAAGGTTAGAATCTTGTTACAAGATGGTTTGGATTTATTCATAGTTTTTATATTTATTAGTTTTTATTAAGGAATTCAGGGCCTTAATTGAGTGAGTGGTCTAACTAAGAGATTGAGGTTGGTCTAGAACTAGAGTGATCTCATAAAAAGGTGGGTGGAAGCCTGATTGACCGATACGGCTCTCTGTGATTTCTCCATCAGTAGCCCAACACGATCAATTAAGCCATCAACTGCTTGCTTTCGTCCAATAATGGTGTCTATCAGTCTAATCTATCTGCACTTGGGCCTTGTTTTATTTTACTTTTGCTGGTATGAGTAATAAAGTATTAAACTATTGTGTCGTGGGTAGAACCGTAAAAGATGGCAATGATCCATGGTCTCATACTCACAGAGGATGTTTTGATCATCCTATTTTAAATCAGCCGAGTTTTAGAACTTAACACCATTTAAATATTCGTGTTGAAATTGGTGAATAAAACTTTCCATGTATATAAGTTAGTACAGTAGAACCTCTATGTAGTGATACCCTATAGTAATAACATTGATATTATTGGTCCCAAGCTAGCTTAATCTCTGTAATTCCAACCTCTATAGTTATAACTAATAAACCTCCCTATCGTAGTATGTTTGAGTGTGCGCAAGAGTTTTATTAAATCACACCTAGTGATATTTATGTGGAAGGAGAACATCCGAATCAATCATAAGATCATTTTCATTCAGGCCACACTAAGATGAGGGGGCAATAACTTCTGGTGCAATATTTTCAGTTCACTGATTCTATATATATCAAATCTTCGGAGCTTCAGACATTTTTTGTTAGAGAAGCTGGAGACATACAAGTGATCTGAACTTGTTAGATGCCTATATAGAAATTGAGGATTCAGTTTAAGAATATTTCAGATCTAGGCCAGGCACAAGTTTGTTAACTTGAAACTCTTTGGAGAGAATATGTTCTTGACAACGTAAAAAAGGAAACCACTTGGTGTCTAATGTCTATTGATGTTTTCATAGCATCCGTCGGAAAATGTCAATTCTATACTATTTGAATGTGGAGGGCTGTCCTGGACACCCGGGAATTGACTTTGCCGACTGACAATATGTTGATGCTTGTACTATGATTATGTTTTGTAAAGACACCCTTCCAGGATGAAGTAAAGTTTTCGACATGTATCTTTTTCATTTCATATATTGTTCTTATTGCGACTTAAAATTATGTCCTTTATAGTAGGAAATAAACTGAACAAATACTGTTGTGGTTTTCTTTCTCCCTCCTTTAGTTGACAAGATATGTTTTGACAAATGCAGAGGTATTGATTATGCAGTTGCCAACAGTGAAGTTTCGCCCAGAGCCTCTGAGATGCCTTTACTGCTTAAACAAGTAACCACAATCTACTTGCTTAACTATTTAATTGATCTTCCCGTTTGATAATTCTACAGGATGACACATTTCCTTGTAATTGGGTCGGAAGTAGGATCTTATGCAATATTCCATATCCAGTAATCCAGTTTTAGCATAACTCATCATCATTTATGCTTTGTGCACATGCACGAAGACAATCAAGCACATGTAAATAAAGGAATCAGTATATGACAATGTATTGCTGGTATCATTGTTGAGTACTTGGCATTACTAGTATGCTCATTGTCTATATCCTTGATATGCTCATTTTTATTGAAGCGTAGACAAAAATCTCTTCTATACTTCGCCACATCGGCTAGTCACTAATTCTATCTACCTAGACACTTTCTTACCATTTTTTGTTAACAATGATGTAGAGAATATGTCTTTGGTGGAATATTGGTCTCTTTGAAAGCTAATATTTCACTAAAAAAGTTGTTTTTTTTTTTTTTTGGGTGTTCTGAATGAAATCATTACTCTGGGACTACTATTGATTTCTCATTTTGGTGTGTATCTTTTTATATCATTATTTGTGAACATTCATTCTAACAATACCCTTGTATTATTATTTAGGTCTATCAACATAAAAGTGACAACAGCCTTCAAGCAGTAATAATGTTGCTGATGATATCTGTCAAGGTATTTCTTGCATGCTGGTGCTCATACTTCCATTTGTATTGTCGTGCTATTAAATGGTTATTGATTTGATTGTCGACGGAAGGATGGAGTTTGCATGAAATTCGGTAAGGGAAAGTTTAATAGACAAAGTGGGACCTGATGGGACTTTCATAAGAGAGTGGAAGGGAAGCAAGTCATCATGAGAATAATTCTGTTATTGGTGAAGTAAATTAAAATACCATAGCCTGGTCAATAACTAGCTGGTACTTGTCTGTTTGTGTCTCGGATCGAACTTCACCCTGAGTCTGCACTGGACTCTTTGGTCCAGTCGGAACTACTTATGCTAATCATGAGTTTTTAAATTTGTCATTTTCACCCTGCTTGAGCCAAACATGCAAGTTATATTACACCATTCTTATGCAAGGATGCGTAAACATTGTGATTGCTCATTGTTATTGTTTGCAATTATAGGGTGCTTGTGAAAGTGGATGGTTTACGGCCGGGGATGTAGATGAACTTCTTAAGATCACAAATGAGGTTATTCATTGTTTTTAAATTGTACCTTCATTTTGGTTAAACCGTTTTCCAGTGGGTTCATTGTTCTATTCAGATGTTTGTAACAGTAGAAATTTTCTGAATTTTAGCTAGGAAGCCTCTTCTACAGTACTGAGAGTATCCTAGCGGAATCAAGCAATGCTTCTCCTATGATTTCCAAAATTATGTCCAGGTATATATGAACGGTTTTATGCTCTGTTTTATCATCTGAAAATTTAGCAGAAGCAATGCTTCTCCCATGATTTCCAAGTTGTTGTGTTTGTGTTACTTGTTACCCATACCAGTAAAAAAATATTGTTCAGTCTAATGACTATTTACGTATTTGAATTGTGTTTATCTCCAATAAAGGCACTTGCAATATTCTATATGGTGCTGTAAACATCAAAAGATCCTCCGTTAAATTGGTATCACGTCAGCAAGTGTTGTACTTGGATATGCCAATCCGAGTGTTAAAATTTGAACAACATGTTGTATTTTCTGTCCTATTCGACATTTCTAGGTTTTAGCTACCCTAGAACTGCACCATGTTGTGTAGTATGCTTGAGTACTTCCTATTGCATGTGTAGTATGAAAGGCTAGTTTTTAGACAATGTTTAATATTTTTTTTTGGTATCAACATTTTTAGAAAACTCTTTCTTTTTGTAAAATCTTTCTACTCTATATAGGAAATTTCTTTTAATTTTTTTTTCCCAAAATTTAAAGTAAAAAGAAAAAAGATATCCCCCTTAGAAAAAAAAGGTTACATTTTCTTTTACATGCCCTCTCTTTAGCGCTTAGGGGGGTGTACAAACACGTCTCTGCTCATTTTATTTTCCTCTCTTTTAATTGTTGGGCCACCGTTTATATTATTGGATGATAAATTATCATGTTATGACTGGCGAAATACAAAGCACCAGCCAATATTGACAGTTTTTTTTGGGTTGCACGACGTGTTGATTTTCATGTTGTATTTAGGTTTGTACTTTGCAAATTGTATGGTTGTCCCCATTTATGAGGATCTGCATCGGGTAAGTCTTTTGTTACATGAATGTAGCATGATATTGTTTTTCTTGTTTTCTTTTACTTTCTGTACAGATACTATCCACGAATGAAGATGAGCCACATTCTTGCTTCTCTTGAAATTAAGGTTTGTTGATAGTTCGATTTTGACTATTTGAGCATTCAGAGATTTCTTCTGTACTATATATATATATCTTCGTGAAGCATTAAGTATTTTTGTTTTGTAGCCTGGCTATGGGGCTTATGCAACTGATATTGTTATCCCTAAGAAATTGATGACTGGACATGAGAAAATAGTAAGCATCAATTGAGTTCAGTCAGGTTGCTCTCTTTATACATATATAGAAATGTTTGCACAGCTTACTCCTTTTTTCACCCCTTACAGCACTTATTTGTAGCTCGAACGGATAACACAGAGACGTCTTCTTGCATAGTTAATCCTCCTCTAGTAAAGTAAGTCTATTTTTGTTTCTGATTCCTCTTCTACTTTATAGAGTTAGTTTCTTCTATATTTTCCCTAAACATTCCTTTGTTCATATGTAGTTTTTTGTTGAATGGAAGAGGAGTCAACGGAAGAACTAATATCTCAATGGTTTGCCTAGTTTCCCTGGCTTTCTGATGGTCTTTTTTTCCTAGTATTGTTGGTATTGGTTGTCTTTGCGAAATCTAACCAAGTCCTTTGTTTACTTTGCATGTCATTTCTTAATCAGGACAATGGACCTCAGTTTCCAACAAATGTTACTTCAATGCTTAGATATGGAACGAACTTTCTACAAGCAATTGGGCCTTTCAATGGTCTGCTCATATTAAATCCTGGGTCTCTCCATGTTTGTGTGAAACCTGTCTTGTTGACTGAATGAATGTGCAACTGTTTTACAGGTGATTATGTTGTGGCCGTAGTTGTCATGAGTGAAATAGCATCCTCAGAGATTCCAGTGTTGCAAGATTTTGTCAGACCTCTTGTAGCTGCACATAATTCAGGTATGCAGTAAGGACCAAATTGTTCTATCAGTCATATCTGAAGATAACTGGAGTTTATACCATACCTTTAATTACCAAATAAAATCTCTACCAAAGTTTGCATGGATAAGCAAAAATAATCGGTTTAGGAATTCCTGTCAAATAAAAACATATAAATAAATGTGACGTAAAACTCGAGAGATTATTTTGCTGAATTCGAAATCATGTCCTAAGTTGATTTACCAAGTCTTATATTGTTTTATGGAATCACCTTATAAATCTGCAACTTTATATACTATTTCATGCATCTCACTGGTACATAGTTTTCTTTAGTAAGTTACCTTGCATATAGTTTGAAGGGGGTGTGGTTCATAACTTGGGCCCTGTTATGTAACCTTTAAATTGATTTATTACGGGCCCAATTTAAATTTAAGTTATTTGACTTGTACTGCCATGCATTTAATCTTGCGATTCCTCTCTAAGGAATCAGTTGTCTTAGCGAGGCACCTTCTTCTAGGCTTCGAGTTACATTCTAAATACAGTAATGGTACTTGATGATGGAAAATTTATGGGGTGATTGCATTGAAGTATAACTGTATTTTCATTTAATTTGAGTCGAAGTTTACGCTTTGGTGTGCTTATATACAATATCATAGCTTCTTCTTAAGTTGGACAGCCAGTTCCAGAAGTAACATTTATTCTTGTTCTTATGATAGACACTGATATAATTGAGGGGTCATCACGGATATCACTTAACTGTCCAATAAGGTATGCTTTCATTCGCTTGAGTATTATTTGGTGCATGTCATTCTAAACACTCTTCCTCGATAGGCCAGCTTTCCATTTTGCACTTGTATATTGGTTATTGGTTAACTCTTGCAAAGGTATCAACTTAAATTAATACTTTCTTTCTGACTTATGGAAGCTTCCAATTTACAATAAATATTATACCCTTGTTTGTCATTTATTGTTATTAAAGTACACAAGAAATGCAAAATGTGATTGTTAAAAGGGTAGTACATGTGCTTCTGTGTAAGCAGTAAGAAGAACTTTCTTCAATCTTCTGAAATGTAACATGTATCTTGTATTTTAGAGCGCCCTTTGTGCTACTCTTTTAAGAGTTGTTTGCCAGCATTCCTTGTAACTAGAACCCTAAACAGCAAATGGAAGAGTGCAAATGTGCTTAACATAGTTAATTTTTGTGTTCTTTCGGCTCGAATGGCAATTAAGCTGCGAACCTCATTCGGAAGATCATACACACTGCAAGTCGAAGGGTTTGAGCTTGCCATCATAGTTACTGCAAGCTTAAAGACTATGCCCTAAAAGTCAAAGAAAAAAGCAAACCCATCTTGCTGATAAGAAAATAAGCCTGGTGTTGTTAGTGTAATGAGAAAGTAATTATAGTTCCACTGTAGCATATTTCTTCCGTATGTGTGCATTTTGAAATATTCACCATTTGCATTTAGTATTAGCTTCTGTATGTATCACAACAGAATATTACTCTTGTATTTCGGTTGACAATGCTCCAGTACATGCTTCCTTTACTAAGATGAACTGATTGTTTTGTGTTACCGGTGCATTACTTCTCAGCTTGAAGCACATTAAAACTCCAGTTAAAGGACACCTTTGCAAGCATCACCAGGTGAGAATTTAAAGATCATTTGTGCCATCAATAGTTGCCTTATAGATTGGATTTTTGTGGTTAAGCTGTTACAGATATTGTTTAATCCCCAACCGGCTTCATCCCTTGGGCATAGGAAATCCTTTAAGTTTAAACTCATAATGTGTATACTGCGCAGTATTTTTGTTCTTATTGTGTGGATTTCCTTTGCATTGTGCAGTGTTTTGATTATGACAACTTCATTGAGATTAATTTAAGACGACCATCTTGGCGTTGTCCCCAATGTAGTCAATCTGTTTGCTACGCTGATATACGGTTTGATCAATTCATGGCAAAGGTATATGGTTTCATATGCGTATATGTTTCTTTGGATGTCATTCTCTTTTGAGTTTTAGTAATCTTGTTTATGTTGCTCAGGTCTTGAGAGAAATAGGAGACAGTGTTACTGAAGTGATTATCTCAACAGACGGATCTTTTCAACCTGTCAGTGAAAACGGGTGCCAGCAAGATGTGTCAGAGGAGTCTGAATCTTCAAAAAGTGTGGGTAATATTGTGGACCTTACAACAGGAGAAATGGACATTGATGATGTTCGGGATACTTGGAAAATAGAAGATAGAAAGCCTGCCCGGGAGATTCTTCAAAGTCTTACTACTTCCATGAGTACGATCCAACCTTTGGAAGCTAATGGTACCAATCAGGTTGTACAGGATAGTGCTCCTCAAATAGGTGATATCTGGGCAGGAATTCTCTCAGCATGTTCTGGTGTTTCTGACCCCCCTTCTGCCAATTCTATGATGTCACCTATGCCAAGAGATATTGTTGCTCAAACGCTTGATCAACTAACTGGGGTTTCCAGTGGTGGACCCACTCAGCATAATAGTGAATCTTTGCGTCAAGATCCATTTTCAACATCGATTAACACACAATTTCAACCTTCTCCAATTGGAAATCCACTTGGACAGGCTGGTGTTGGGTCAGCATTAACCAGAAATGTTACTAGAATACCGATGGCACTTCCTGCACGTAAGTTTCTAAATCTGACAGATCAAAGTGTGAATTCTGAGATTCTGAATACTCCTATTGCTTCTGATACTTCTTTCTCTATCGGCTTTGATACAGGTGAAAATGTTAGGGAAATGCAACAACTGTTTAATACAAGGTCTTCTGTAAATCATCCTCAACTGTCTGGTACCACTTCAACTGTAATGTAACATCATTTGCTCACACAGGTTGGTTTATTCTCTGTCCAACAATTGCCAGATCACTTGTGTTAAATTATTATGTTGTTTGTCTTTTCTTTCTGATGTCTCATTTCCTGCTTATTACTTTATTTCTTCTTATTCTTCTTTAATTATTTACAAAAATTGTTGCATGTGCAGAACTTACCCCAGAATTGCATAAACGTTCCAAGTTTCTCATCCCAGCAAAATGTTGGCCATCCTGCAACCACACAAGTACCAAATTCTCACAGGGTTCACATAAATTCTCATCACCAGCATACTTCAAACATCAGAGTTTCACAATCCGCAACACAACTTCCTAATATGTCTATTGGACCATTTA
>JAJJMA010219256.1:495-16514 GCA_023529015.1 Papaver nudicaule | reverse complement strand
CGGCGTTACAAATTTTTGGCAACGTCTATTAACGTTGCTTTAATTATTTAAAGCAACGTAATTTACGTTGCTTCTTCCGTTGCTCTTTTTTATTTAAAGCAACGTTAGTAACGTTGCTCTTTTTATTTAAAGCAACGTTTTTTATAAATTAAGCAACGTAAGTGACGTCACCAGACGTCACCACTTCCGTTGCACTTTTTGTTATAAGCAACGTAAATGAAGCAACGCCTACAAACGTTGCAGATTTTTTAATTAAAATTAAAAAAAAAAAAATTACAAAATTCTGTAAATACGTATTTTTAAAAAATCCGTATCTGTATTTTTAGATTCCAGTATTACAAATTGTATAAAAATACAAGAACTAGCAAAGTCTGCAAGGAACATAGTGAAAATTCAAATTACCATAATGCCTCCCAAAAGAGAGTGTGACTGAACCATCCTGGATAAGTTCACGACCACCAAATGAAACACTAAAGTTCTTCATATGGATATCTTTCACAGCTGGACCCTTGACGTTGTCGTCATGGTTAACAGATACAACTGGCATCTCCTGTTTAGCTGCTTCCATTTCCGCCAAATGAAACAGACATTGTGCCTGTGTTGCGACAGATGACAAGACAAAATCAAAATTGTAACTAAATCCTGCATTGTTAAAGTAATTGGGAGTTTTATTTAAATGTCGGCGCCTCACCTCTCTTAGCGGCTCATCCTTCCTCTTTCTCCTTTCAAGTCTTGGCGTATCACGTTGAGTCAGAGTAAGACATTCCTGCAGCACCTCAGGTTGTTTCTTTGGAACTGCATCCTTGTCCATTCCACCAAACATCCAAAGGATGTTGCGAGACTTCACACTGCTAACTTGGGTTTAACCAATCCAGGCTTTGCAAACTTTTTAGGTAGCTTGATACAGACCTATATTTGACGACTAATCATTCAATAGCCTTACAGGACAATAAAATATCGTGCAAGTTAATCCAAAGGTAGTCCAAACCTAACACAGTAAGCAAATTGGGTGCACATATCACATTGGTTGACAGCATTGACTACCAAGGAGTATATCAATATACGATGGGACAAACATGGTACAGAGAGCATTTTCTCTAAAACAAGAGTACATGATGCAAGATACTTGTATAAGTCTTTCCAAATATGCCAGTTTTCCAAGTTCACACATGTTCTTTAAACTTGCCCGTGTGCATATACTAGATATGACTCGGACATTTTGTTCATGAAATCTGAGCCTTGGAAGAGACATGTACCTGACGAAGTGTACATAGGTTAAAGTGCAAGATTACCCGTACACCAAAAGACCTAATAGGAAGGAAGTTTCTTTTCAGGGACTCCCTAAAAATAAAAACAAAGTTAAAAGTCAGGGACATTGTTATGTGTGTGCCATTTTAATGTATCTTGTGGAGTATAAAGAAATTGTACAAAAGGAAAGTAAACAACAGGTAGAAAAACTCACAGGATAACAACGCATCACGCACAAAAGGGGGTTTGAAGTTGAATCCAGCCCATCAATGTGGTGCTCCCTAAAGACAGCAATAAGAACCTGAAGAATGCAAGCAACTCATTAGATCAAGAGTACAGATGCACACAATTGAAGGAACATTCCAATGGAACAGATCAGCAGTCATTACTTGGATCAGAAGTTACGCATTCAGATGTGTAAAGGCAACAGGTATAGCAAAAACATCATCTACAAACTCATAGAGTTAACTAAGAGCCAACTCCATTTAATCGCTATAAACACAACTAATCAAGTCGATAAACTCTAACAATTTGAGTATATCTTAGCTGAACAGCCTGAACCTAAAATCAATTTGAAAATTGTTAGACTTTTCTATTCCTTTATTTTTCAGACAACTGAATGTCCTGCAACAGCTATAGACTGCATTAATATACATCTTCACTATGTACTCCATTTGCACTAGCTCTTTGACCTGAATTACCAGTCACTGATAGACATGGATGCTTAATTGTGAGGGAGTAACGCAAAGTGTGTCCTACTATAGAATCTCATCCCTTCCTTACCCAACACTAGTGCAAAAACGGTACAGACAGCATTATCTTACCTTACCAAATCCATGCTTGAAACTACACACACAAAAACAAAAAACCGAGAAATATGTCTAAACAGACCCAAACATGAAGAACCCTGACCACAAGTTCCCCTAAATTCACGTTTCCTTTGCCCATTCCAACAAGTAGTTAAACCCTAAGGATCACTATGTTAGAACAACGATTAAGAATAAGGTAACTCGTAAGTGAGCATTATCTCAAAGACCATTGTACATATGACATAACATAGTAAGCCTTCTATGACTCCTGAGATAGTCCAATGACGTCAAAGAAGTATAGCAATAGCAATCAATATACACATCCCAACGAAGATCAGTACCGCTATTTATTCCAAACGAAGAAAGCCAAGGCCCAAGGCTTCTATCTAACCCTATCAAACCTAACAACCTATATCATGTATTTTACACACAGCAAAATGACCTGCAAAAGTTACAGTAGTATGCATTTCAATTATGTACTCCATTTGCACCAGCTGCCCTTTAAGCATATAGACACAAATCCTTAAATTTTAGTTTCCAAAGACCATTTTTCCTACTAGTTAAAACCCTTAAATATCACTAAGATAGAGCACGCAGATGAAGGGAATCCAAGAAACTATCAAATTTAATTAGAGGCAGAACAGCTCAAACCTTAGCTGGTTGTAAACTATGAAGAGGGTTTTCATCGCTACAGCATGAGATGCTATGGCAAGCACCTTGCTTGGCAGTGAACAAATTTGCAGTGTTGATAAAATTTGCCTACAGAGAACAAGAGAAAAGCAGCTAAATCAATAAAAATTACCCGAGATCCAATAAATCGAAATACCCTAGATCCAATAAATCGAAATACCCTAGATCCAAAATTACAACGCAAAATCAATAAAAAAGACCCAAAATGGAAAAGCCCTAATCTCCTTTCTATTTCAAAATAAATGTAAATCGAATTGAAACCAGGGGATGATAGATCGAATTAAAACCCTTTGAGAAAATTAAAGGGGGAAGAAGAAGATAGGGGGAAGACTAATCGTGAGACTGAGTGAAAGAGGCGAAGAAGAAGAACATAAATCAAAACCCTCAGATACCATCAAATCCTTCGATTTTATCATCTTCAAAACGGAAAAACCCTCTTCCAGTCGTCCTTCAATTCTCTGTAAGTTATTCAAAACCCTAGTTCTGTTGAGAAAATTAAAACCCTAACATTTAGTTGTTAATCGCGAAATTTTGTGAGTGTAAGGATGATGATGTTGGTGGTGGTGGTAGTAGAAAGGGGGAAGAAGAAGATAGGAAATCAGATTTGGGGGTCGGGTTTAGTTCGAACTGGAGAACAGGAGAATCGCAGGAGAAGAGAAAAAAGGAAAAAAAAAATCTAAATGAAAAAAAGAGGATAATACGACATTTAAGGGCAGAAATTCTATTTTCCGGTGAAAAGACAAACAAGCCCCTGCATGCGCAACGGAAGATAACGTTGCCGTGACGTTGCGCAATAAAAAAAAAAAATTATTTACAGCAACGTTAAAAAAAAATTGCGCAACGTTATTTGACGTTGCCACGTGCGCAACGGCTATTAACGTTGCAGATGCGAAAAAAAAAAACGTTGGGAATCAGGCCATATGGCGTAGTGACATAAAAAGTGCTTGGAACATTAGAAACCCAAATGGCATGACAAGCAATTCATATAACCCTTCTCTTGTTTTGAATGCAGTTTTCCATTCATCTCCTTCTCGAATTCTTAATTGATGATAACCACTGCGCAAATCAAGCTTAGAGAAAACAATAGAACCAGAAAGCAAATATATCATATAATCAATACGAGGAATATGAAATCTGTAAGGAGTGGTAATTCGATTCAAACCTCTACAGTCAATGCACATTCTCCGTCCATTATCTTTCTCAGGCACCAAGAAAGCAGGACAAGCACAAGGACTATTGCTTGGTCTTATTAGTCCTTTAGCTAGTAAAGCATTGACCTGACCTTGTAAAATCTCATGTTCAGAAGGACTTAACCAATAATGAGCTTGATTGGGTAGAGAAGCTCCAGGAATAAGATCAATTTGATGTTGCAAATCCCTTAAAGGTGGTAAGGTCACATGCAACTCTTCTGGAAACAAAACATGGTATTTAGAGTAAAGGTTGTACCTGAACAGGAATTTCAACCATGGGTTTATTGTCTTTATGAGAACTCAGAGTATGAGTATTGGCTAAAGACTTGGAGATTGTTGTTACCGATGCACTAGTCTTCGCATCACAAAGTTCTTTGATCACTAAAGTAGATTTTGAAGGACAAAGGATCTTCTCTTTGCCTTTCCACATAAAAGTATATGTATTTTTAAAACAATTGTGTATTGCTTGAATATCATACTGCCAATGACGTCCAAGAAGAGGTGTGTATCATTCATGTCGATAACATCACACAAAACTAAATCTTCATAACCAGGAAAAGAGAAATTCACCAAGCATTTATGAGTAACCTTTTGAGAAGAATAATTATTAACCCATCCTATAGAATAAGGTTATGGATGTAGAGTAACTAGTAATTCCAATTTCCTAACTAGATGAGAAGCAATGTAGTTATCGACACTTCCACTGTCTAAGATCATATCACAAATTGTATCACCAATAAAGCACTTTTTTCTAAGGATGCTGCGTCTCTGAGAATAACAAGGTTGAGAAAGCAGAAGTGGTCGAATCATACACAAATACTTATCTCCACATGCATCAGGATCTTCTGGATTTTCATCATCAGCAACTTCATCCTCGTATGTGTCAAACTCTTCGGACTCATCAAGAGGTTGAGTTTCCCCAATAAAACCATTAAACTTACGACAATTAGCAGAAGTATGTCCAGTTTGATTACACCTATTGCACTTATCTCCTCTATACCGAGAAAAAACGTCTGTTGGTTTACAAAGAGGTGGAAACTGTTGTTGATTTCTGTTAGAGAAACGAACCTGTCTAGGCTTAGGATTTGACTGTTTTTGAGTAGCAGTTTCAAATGGAGATGGAAGTAATGCTGAAGTATTGGATGGTGTTGGTGTTTGGGCATACGTAAAATTGATTTGCTGTTGTTTTTACTGTCGACGAGAAGAAGGATACGACACATCATCTTGAGAACCATAATTGACACCATAAGATGGTGTGGTGTCGTGATAAGTATCAGAGTACGGTTGTGAAGTTCTATAGCTTTCGTAACGAGTTGGACGAGGTTAGGAAGGTATAACAGACTTAACAAGACGCCTCTCGATTTTGATAGCCTGCTGAATAGCCTCAATCATAGTAAAAACAGATTGTATCATGCCATGCTGAATTAAACTGGTCAAACCTTCAATGAATCTTGCTACCAATTGCTCCTCAGACTCATGAAACTGGTTGCGAGCCACCAAATTGTAAAAATCAGCTACATATTCTTCTACAAAACGCGTTCCTTGTTGATAGTTTTGTAGCTTAACAAAAAGTTGTTGTCGATAATCCTGTGGTAAGAACTTATCTCTGAGTAACTTCCTCATCCTTTCCCACCTACGTATCGGAGGTTTACAATACTTGACTCGATCTTCATACAACTTTTCCCACCAAGCAGCAGCTCCACCTTTAAGCTTATAAGCAACCAGCTTGACTTTAGATTAGTCAGGTATTTCCATAAATTGAAAGAACGCCTCAACTTCATAAAACTAATATAACAATTCCTATATTTTGATACTACCATTGAAGGATGGAATATCAGCCTT
Organism: Papaver nudicaule; assembly: GCA_023529015.1. Classification (NCBI taxonomy): domain Eukaryota; kingdom Viridiplantae; phylum Streptophyta; class Magnoliopsida; order Ranunculales; family Papaveraceae; genus Papaver; species Papaver nudicaule. Next base: position 10,735 of record JAJJMA010219256.1, on the reverse strand, counting down.
CAACTTATATTCAGGTAACGAGTTATAACGGCTTTGTCCAGTTTTAAGCGTCTTGTCTTCCATCCAAATCTTCTCTTGTTCATCTTCAAAATTATCATCCTCATCGCTGTCAAGATGTACAACAGAGCGTTTCTTTTTGGTATGACCAATAAAGGTTTCATGTTGTAATTTATTTTTTAACGCAGCTAAGACTTCTGGCGGAATATCATCATTGTGAACGAAAGAGTTTTTAGATGAATCTTGTTTTGGAATTTCATCTGTATTATTCTTGTCTTTTGTATCTTGTTTTGGAATTAATTCTTCTTTGAAATCCCAATGTTTTAAAAGTTTAGAAAGAGTGCTCTTTATATCATCGAATTCCTTATCAAACTTCTCTGTCAACTCCTTTGACAAATCTTTAGAAAGAATGGCAAACGAGCATCAAACTTTGCGTTAAAAGTAGTGTCATCCATTGATAGAAAACATAATTATAGATGAAAACTAGGGTTTGCGAAAGCTTTAAACATGATTGAATTTAGATCATAATCTAAAGAACAAGTCTCTAAATACCAACTGATGTATAATAGATAGGGTGAAGGCAATAAGGAGATTGCAGGGATGCGAAACAGAGTAAAGATTACGAAGAAGAAGGTTGTTAACAAGAACAAAGAGAGTTGAGAGATTGAATAATTCTGATAAGATTAATATTGAAAGCAATGTGTGTTCAAAAGACAAAGCTGAATATATATAGAAAAACTACTATCCTAAAATAACTAGACTTCCAAATAAAAGCAAACTATAAAATTGGCAGAACTCCTAGGAAAGACTTGTGCTGAAAGAAATCTAGTTCATATTTCTTGCTATGTATTCTTACAATGTCCTACACACATCTCTAATGACAACCCCAATTGATGAAAACTATTCAAAGATGTACCGCCAATATTCATCTTATAGCAATTATTCCTTGGGTACCTCCAACTAACCATAACTTTTTTTGTACGTTACTTTCCTTGTTATTTGATTGACAAAGAAAATAAAACTCCTACAAAAGGGGGACAGAAAAAAAATTCTCATCATCAGGAGTAAAGCAACTTGGCAAATTTGTAGGCTACTTAAATTAATTAAGGGCTGCTGACATGTCAAACTATTATCCATAATAGTTAAATTGTCCTTGATTAATTAGTTGTTAGGATTAATTAGTTAGTTAATGTTATAGACTTTGCTTTAGAGAAGTAGAGCTAAATCTTATAGTTTAAAAAGTAGCCTTGAATTAATTAGAATACCGAGAAATCATACAATTCGATATCGAGAAATCACTCAATTCGATATAGTTTATGATTTTGATGTAGCCTCTATTTGTTTGACCCTGAAATAATAGGCACAGGTTGGGGTTAAAAAATCCCTGCCGATTATTGGCATTCAAAGTAGTTCCAAATTAAATTGATATAATTAACTGATTTAATTCACAAGTCTGGTGATTATGTCAATTTTAAAGAAAAAAAAATCTTGACTAGTTATCTAACCATACATGTTTGAAATTAAGCATCGTACTCGATCTAAAATTAGGTACAAAGTCATACCTGATCCAAAACTGAGCATGTGAACCATACATTACCTACCCAATCTCATTTCAGATTTATTAGCAGAATCGGCGGGTAACTTGATATACCTTTCGATTCTGGTTGATGTTCTTTGATGAAGAACATCAACTTTAATTGGCAAGGTTGTCATCCAATTTACTGTCGATTGTTGCTGGTGGCGGTGATTATGAAGCTAACGTTGAAGATGGAGAAGAACATGATGGTGGTTTTGGAAGGATAATCAGCAACATTATTAGACATTGTCGGATAATTAATGTAGATAGCCCTCAAATTTACCAGGAATACCATCATAAAAATCGGGCTCCAGATCCCATGTCCCCTCCTTTCATGTGCCCTCATGTCCCTCTAACCGGATGTTAACATGTGGTGCTATTTTATTTCCTTTACTTGATTTTATGTTTTATAGTTATATTTTTTTTATTTATTTGAAATTAAATAAATAAAAAGTTCCCTTCTATATTCTCAACCTAAATTTCATATATTTCTCAACCTAAATCCAAACCTAGCCCTACCGTCAGACCAGCAAACACCAAATATGATGAATGCAATTTTTTTTCTTTTTTTCTTAATAAAATCTCATAAAATTTCATTCATGATAAAATAGAGATTACATGGATTTCAAGAACATCAAGATCAAAGTTCAAAATATAATAAAAAGGTACTAACAAATAGCCTTCCGTGAAGAGAATAAACGGAACACCAACAAGAGTACCAAACAACCCAAAGATTGAAGGAACGATTTTTGTATTATAATCCAACCATTTTGATAGAGTATTTTCTTCTAGAGAAAGAGATCCTCTCATAAAATGAGAGTAATATGCCCAAATTATTGAATCTTGATCATCATACTTGAATTTCCACTTAAATTCTCCACGCAAATCACAAAGAAATGTCATGAGAGCACATAAAGAATCTCCATAAAGGAGAAGACATAAATAAAAAGGGCAAAAAACCCACAAAAACACCATGCAAATCTCCTAAAAGCAATGGAGGTTGAAGCAAAAACTAAAACAAACTTACTTAATCTAAACTACTAACTATCAATTAAATTGAAGAAATTTGCTCAGATTTGATCCAATGGACCAGATCCGAGCAGCAAAGGTTAATCGTGGTGAGGGTTTTTTGGGTTTTGAGAAGGAGCTCTAGAGAGAGAAAAAAAAAAGAGGATATCTTGATATCTGAATTCTAACAATCTCGTCTTCTTAACTCTATCATTACGTGACAGTGTCATATTTCACTTCAGGATGAAGACAACCTTTTTAATTGGAGAAGACAGCCTTTTTTAATTTCGGATTGTCACACTGGGATGTTTCTTGCAGACATATTAACAAAATTATCAAGGGGATGTAAGTAATTTTCCCCGGACGATCATTGTTGTGGGATTTCTTCTGCTTTGTAATCACGAATACAAAAAAAAAAACTAGGTTAAATCGTTGATTAATAATAAGATAAGTCAATTACTTCGAGAACTCCATAGATTTTTTGAATCGGTCACAATATTCTGAATACCAAAAAAGAGATAAAAAAACCGAGGATATTATGTGATTACTTGATCTCCGAAAAATATGATTCAAGTAGACGAGTTGAGAAAGAGATAGTGGAATCAAAATAATTCTTTTTTAAGTTCTATTTCTGCCGGAGGACAATACGAATGTGCTACCATGTTCCATCAACACATTAAAAGGGCTATACGATATATCCGGTGTGAAAGTAGGCCAAGCAGACCTCAATGAAAAAAATTGGATTAAGTTTCTCTGTAATCATGTTCTTTGGCTATCGATTTCTTTGGTTATCATGGAAAAAATTAACCCAGGCATTTCGTTAAATAAGAAGCATGAACGCTTCCTTTATTCCCACATTTGTATCCATGTGTAGATTCCAATGTTCTGAAAACCGGACCGGACATCGAACCGGTAAAGTCATTGGGTCAGAGTCAGCTGGTCTAACCGGTGGTTCAACCCGGGTTCATTGGGTTAGACAAGTATGCATATAAAGAAATTTAGCTTATGTGAATTTAGCTTAAGGTAATTGTAAATGCTCGAACTAGGCTAGTTTAATTTAATTAGATAACAGTATATGTTCTCTCATTTTTTTTTTTTTTGATAATAAAGCCTTAATTAATAACTAAGAAGTAAAAACATTGGGTTGTTCTCGCCTAGCGAGATTGAGGCGTGCCTCATTAGATATTACATCAAAAAGGAAGCATGGAGGAGATTGCTTCAATAAAAGGTTTTCTGTAACTTGTAGCTTTTGAACTAAAGCTAAAGCACTTAGGTTTGCCTCCTTTGATATTAAATTAAAAACACACACTTTGCTTTGCCTTAACCTTTGAAGAACCATTTTTCCGGTATTGTTCCAAAGAGATCTAGTTTGCCACCGCTTTCCGCTTGTTTCTCCCAAGATAATTCCTTGAATAGCTTTACTTTGGCCCTCAATTTCTATATTTTCTTCAGTGAGTTCCATTCCCCAATTGAGCGCTGCAGTGACTGCAATGATCTCCCCTTCATCCCTGCTGAGTGCTGCCATGGACTGAGCTCTCACCTCCCTGCAGAAACCATTGGAATCTCTTGCAATTAGAGCATAACAAATTAATTGGTTTCCTGGTTTCCATTTAACGGCCAGGTTAATTTTAATTCCCCTATCACTTGGTGTTAACCAGGTTGTCTTAGCATTTCCAACTAAAGTTTGTTGCTGTCTAGTTAGATTTCTTTTTGGTCTATTATTATCTATCCAAAATTTTACAGCCCTCTTCATCACAGCCAAGGGAGATTGGTTTTGACCCTTATAGACCTTTTCACATCTTGCCTTCCAAATGTGCCATATCATAGCAGCACAGAAACTACTCCATGAACCTTGATTTGAGTCCCATCCAGCTGGTTCAATCTCCCAGCTAATGATCCAATCCTTTATTGTTGGTGTTTCTATGTTTTGAGGAAAAGGACTAAAGCCAGATGCAAACCAAGTTGCTCTTGCAAAGTGACACTCAATTAACATATGTTCTAAGGTTTCATTAGTTCCTAAACACATATGACAGACATTTGGAACATCAATAAACTTGGAGATAACAGCAGCACAAGAAACCATATTTTGCATGCATTTATATGCAAAATTCCTTGCTCTAGGTGCTGTTTGAATAGCCCACAATTTATCCCAGTGAGAGTTATGAATGACCCTAAAATTGGTTAAAGCATTATAAAGCGACCTTGTTGTAAAATTTCCATTTGTTTCTAACATCCATCTTGGATTATCTCTACTATTATGGTTAATTGCTAAACTAAGGATTGCATCAGCTGTCCTCCTATCAAAAGAATTACAGATTAGGTTTGACTTCCACGAGTTGGTTGACTGTTTTATAAGGTCCTTGACATAAATTAAGTCTACATCTAAAGTATTTTCCGGTATAGGAAAGATACCAGGAATCCACCTATCATTCCTAATATTAGTTGAGTTACCATTTCCTATTTCCCAGAAAACAAAAGGTTTAATATATCTTAGTCCTTTTTGGATACAAGTCCACATCCAAGAACCAGTTTTGTTGATCTTAGTTTCTAGTGGGTGGGAAGCTTTTCTGAAGTATTTATTTTTTAGAAGGATTGCCCATGGCGCTTCTGGATTTGAAACCAAGTTCCAAGCTAACCTTCCTAATTGAGCTTTGTTATTTGCTTTTAGATTCCTAAAACCTAAACCTCCTACATTAGTTGGTTTGCATAAGGCATCCCAAGCTTTTAGGATAAGATCTCTTTTACCTTCCTTCTTTCCCCACCAGAATTTCCTCTGTAGCGAAATGAGTTGGTCGGTAGTTTCCACTGGGAGTTTAAAACATCCCATTTGATAAATAGGAACTGACTCAAGAGTGTGTTTAACCGCAATGGTTCTAGCTGCTTGAGTGAGTTGTCTCCCTTTCCAATTTTGAAGACGTCCTTTAAAACGTTTAACCATGGAGTCAAAACATTTAATTTTTGATTCAGAGGTGAACATGGGAGTGCCTAGGTATGTTTCTCCTGAATTGATTTTCCTTACTTTTAAAATACTCATTATCAATTTTCCAAATTTATTTGGAAAGTTTTTACTGAAAAAAATTCCTGATTTCTGGAAGTTTATACTCTGTCCCGAGACTTCACAAAAGTAATTTAAGATTTTGAGAAGGTTTCTAGCTTCAACTAAACTGGCATGAGTAAAGATTATACAATCATCCGCAAAAAGCAAATGAGAGATAGGCAAACTTTCTCTAGCAACTTTAATACCATGAATCAAGCCTTGGTTTTCACCTTGCTTTATTAGCCTAGTAAGACCCTCCATACATAGTAAGAATAAATAAGGAGACAATGGGTCTCCCTGTCTAATTCCTCTAGAAGGGTTGAAAAATTCCCCTGCAACTCCATTGCAGAGGACATCTATTGCTGGAGTACTAATGCACTGGTTAATTAGGTTACACCAATCCTCAGAGAAACCTAACTTATTCATTATGTTCATCAGATATTGCCAACTAACCTTATCAAAAGCTTTACTCATATCTAGTTTTAATCCCATTAGACCTACCAGTTTTTTCTTTTTTTTAAATTTATGCATTGTGTGTATTAATTCTTGTGACATAACAATATTATCTGTTATTCTTCTATTTTTCATAAAAGCAGATTGAAAAGGAGAAATAATTCTAGAAAGAATGGGCCTAATTCTGTTTGCTAAAATTTTTGAAATAATTTTGTAGGTTGTGTTACATAAGCTGATTGGTCTAAAGTCACTAGGAGTGGTTGGGTTGTCTATTTTTGGAATTAAAGTTAGAAAAGTGGTGTTAATTTCTTTCAGAAGATGTTTTGTTTGGAAAAATTGTTGAACCATAAGGGTTACATCCTGTTGAATCAATGGCCATTGGTGAGTGAAGAATTTGGCATTGAAGCCATCAGGACCTGGGGATTTATCCGAAGCTAGGGCTTTAACTACTTTAGTAATTTCTAAGCTTGTTGGAATAGCTGTAAGGAAATTGTTTTCACTATGTGTAACTTCAGACTGGAAAAGATTTAGGTATTCCTTGTTAGATGAGTTAAAAGGTTCATTAGCTATATTCTTAAAGTGTTTAGTCAATGTATCTGATATGTCCATATGTTTGGTATGGGTTATTCCACTAGCATCGGTTATGGCTGTTATGCGCATTTTCCTTCTCCTATTTAACGTACAGCTATGAAAAAATTTTGTGTTTCTGTCTCCAAATTGGATCTGATTATCTTTACACTTTTCCTTCCATATCTTTTCCTCCTGATCATATAAGATTTCAAGGTCACTTATGTTATTTTCTATTTCTTGATCCTTTTCTCCTAGACTATTGCTTGCATGAAGTCTATTTATTTTGTCTAGGATATTTTTAATGTTGGTTTGAATCATCCCAAAAACTTCTTTGTTCCATTTTATGAGATCTTTTTTAACTAGTTTTAACTTGCTTACTACAATGTATTGGGGGGATCCTCTGATGGTTGTGTCCCAGCATTGTTGAATGATTTCTAAAGCTTCTGGAATTTCCAACCATAGACTGAAGAATCTATAAGGAGTTGCTTTAGAAGTTTCAAAAGGCTTACTATTTAGAAGTATTGGACTATGATCTGAGGCAATGGCTGGAAGATGGGTTATAGTTGCATTTGGATTATTGGCTAACCAGTCAATATTTGCTAAAGATCTGTCTAGACGAGCCTGTATCTTTTTTGGGAATTTTTGTTTATTTGACCATGTAAAAATTGGCCCTATATAGCCCAAATCTACAAGCCCTATGCCTTCTATTATTGAGTTTATTTTTAAGGCTTCAAGATTATTGAATGGCTTACCCCCTTTTTTCTCATTAGCCGTTAGGGTTATATTCAAATCACCTATTATAATCCATGGGGTTGAAATTTGGAGTGCCATTTCTTCTAAGAATAGCCAGTCTTTTATTCTATCTTTTTTGGTAGGATTTCCATATACAAATGACATAGTGGTTTCTACAGAATTTGGTTTAGAGTTATCTTTGGCTAGGATGTGAATCATTCTCCTAGATGAATTTAGAATATCTACTGAAAGATGATCTGCCCAAGCTAGAGCAAGACCTCCAGACATCCCTACTGGATTGACAAGATGAAATTTAGCAAAACCACAACTAGACAGAATTAGTTGTGTTTTGTTTTCATTATTTCTAGTTTCTGATAAAAATAAAAAATCTGGTTTGTGACTCATACAAAGTTTATTTAGATGAGAAGCAGTTTTAGAGGACCCTAGGCCTTGACAATTCCAAGATAATATGTTCATTATGAAAATTTCTATCTGGGGATGTAATAGTAATTCTAAGATTTTGAATTATTATTATGCTAAATTAATTCTAACTGTTAAGTAATTGGAATAGGGGTTTCTTTCACAAAGGTAAAGATCAAATAGAGATGCTAAAATGCTTATTATGCTAAAATCAGAAAAGTTTCAATCAATATTAAACACTAAAGTTAAAATAAGTAAAATTTATGCTGTTCAAGATCTAAAAGAAAAGGGTGTAAGATTAAAAGGTTACCTGCGGTTCCTGAGTCTGGAAAATCCCCAAATGATCAGCAAGAGTTCTAGCTTGATTATCTTCATGTTGATTGTTGTTATCAGCTCCAAAAGGGCATAAGTTTGAACCATACTCATTAATGCTGATGATTCTAGATGGTGATGCATGAGTTTCAAAATTAGTATGCTTAAACCTGGATTCAATTGATTCTGACTCTGAGATTTCAGAAGGATCATAATCTACTGCACAAGTAGTAGATATTGTGTTACAGGAATGAGATTCAGAATCAGAGTCTGAGAAAGTAATTATGAAAGCTGGTGTAGGAATAGTTTCTCTAATGGCTATTGTGGCCCTTATAATTTGGATGTTATCCGGGTTAGGTGAAACCAGGTCAACCAGATCCGTTTCCGAATCCGAAATACCAAATCCGATCGGAGTTCTAAATGGGGTATCCGAGCCCGAAGAAATGTATTCAGGAACTGGGCTAAGGTGGACACCCAGGCTTGAGTTTGGAATATCCTGCAGAAGCCCAGTAGAGTGCAAAGAGCCTAAAGAAATGGAAGGATGGTTTACCAACTCAGGCATGGAAGAGGACTCTCCTCTAGTGTATGTGCGATGTCTGGGCGGAGATTCAGGTGAATCAGGAGCAGGATGGTCGTAGCGTTTTCCCAAGATAGAAGTTGGAGAAATCAAAGCAGAGTGATAGGAAGCATCCGAGTCACTAGAGAGTGCCATAACATGATCTAGTTCCTCCAAAGCTTGAATGTCTTGCAACATGTCCTGCATACTAGGGATAGGGGAAGGACTATCATCACTGGAGATAGCCATATCATAAGCCGATTCAAAAAAGTCTAGATTATTACTAGGAGAGTTGAAGTCCTCACTAGAGTCGTCACTTAAAACCACAGGAGTGTTGCTAGGTGAATAGATATCATTCAGAGTTTCATTAAGATTTATTGGACAGTTTGCCAAGGAGTGAGCTAGACGGTTGCATCCTGAACAGTATACTGCTGGTGGGTTCATTGGTTCAAACACTAGGGTAGTCATGTTTCCATTTATGAAAATGACAGTTTTTTGAGCTATAGGACGTTGGATATTTACTCTTAAATATACCATTATGACATCAGTATGGTCAGACTCAACTATTTCAGATTTAACTAGCTGACCTAGTGGTTGGCTAAGTTGAGTTAGAGCTGTTTCTATTCCATTAGGAGGTAGCATTGCAACTTGTAGATTCTCAATAACATACCAAAGGTGGATGAACTTGATAGGTTGAGTAGTGTAGTTTCTATTAGGGTTCCAAATTTCTAGAGGAAAAACATCACCAAAGATGAACCATGGGTTTCCCGCCAATACCCAGAACAGTGCATGAATGCTAGCAAAACTTATTTTATAGTGATCATTAATGAACCGAGAGATATAGAAACGTACTGACTCTCCCCATCGATATTGAAGAGCATGACTAATTTGAGTTAAGTTATACTCTTGAGTGGTAAATAATCTACCTATGAGACAGTATTTTCCAATAACTATACGGTTGGGGGGGTAACGGATGGTGCGGATTCGAGCTGGGCTATTAGGAGTGGGAGTTGAGTAATCATAATATAACTGAGAGAATGGGTTGTTGATGAAGTAATTAGCTTGGCTTTGAGTATCCATGATTGGCAGGATGAAATCTTAGTTGAAATGAATGAAGTGAGAAAGATATGAAAGATGTGTGATGAACATTAAATAGAAGTTAAGTAAATGAAGCTAACTCTTAAGAGTTTCCTTTCAGTCACATTATCCCATGCTTCGAGAAGAAGCTATGCTTTTAGACTAAATTGGTGTCGCATGCAGAAGAGATTGAAGTGCATGCAGGGAACACTCATGATAGCTAGGGTAATACAGTTTTAAATATGAACGGACGAAACAAGATACACAGAGTTAGGGTTAAGATCCAAGGGCTCAGCTTTCATCAATCAATCAAGGTTAGAGCAATAGATGTGATGAAAATGGTTAGTCCGTTGGTTTGGTTGTTGGAACAGTTTATCAGCATTAAAGAGCAGAGAGAATAGCGTTGGGTAAAACAATTACGCCAGCTAATTTCGAAGAGACATGATTTGAGAGATTAATCTCGTTTTTCAAAATGGTGATGGAAATATCAACAGTGTAAATC
>JAJJMA010219251.1:0-10879 GCA_023529015.1 Papaver nudicaule | reverse complement strand
CGATTGCCTTCAATAAGGCATGGTTTCGAGAGTGTTTTGATAATCTTATCCCTCTCTCATTTTTCACCATCTACAGAAAGTCCCCTGGTTAGTGTGGAACAGAAATGTTTCATGCTAAGCACTCAGATGGTGATGACAATGATCTGGGGTCTTCCATCTAATACTAACACAGGGTCTCATGGTATGGATTAAAAGTAAATCCGCATGTAAGTGCGCATGTGTCGCTAAAATAGGGTTTTCGTTAACGGGACAATGGCGTTAACGGGGCAATGGCGTTAACGGGACAATGGCGTTCCCGAGGTTCAGGGCATTCCAGGTGTAGCCCCTACAGGCCTCGCAGGCCTATTCTCTGGTCGATTCCCGGCTCTACTTGACTAAGGAGCCATTAGGGTTTCTAAACCCATATGGATGCGAGATTACACTTTCGTGTTGTCGCTGGTGTTATTCGTTCATTAAGTTATTCGTGGCACCATAGGTTTCATGGGCCACGACCTTTGTGGCTCCGCAAGCTCTTGTGGTGCCGTGGCTTTTCTAGAGAAGGGGACACTACGCTTAGTAAGGTCCCCAGTGTCATGCATGTGAATACATACGTAGGATAGGTCTTAGCCAAGAAAATGAAAAGAAGGGAGAGGTTTTACCCGTTTTAACAGAGAGCTTTTCCTCCTTCTTGTCAAGATCAAGTCCTTGTTTCTCCTTGATCATCTCCACCTGGAGAATGGTTATGCAATTAGCCAATTTCCTGAGTAGTGCCTTTGGTGCAAGCTTGGGTGGTGTACTTTCCAGCAGGGTGCGTCCATTGCTCGCTGTCTTTAATGCGTAGTGAAGTCCCAGGAGGATATCGTCGCTTATGAGGTGTCTCTCCATGAGATGTGGCGCCATGAGGTGTGGATCCATGATATGTGGCGCCCTGGGGTGTGTCTCCATGATATGTGGCGCCCTGGGGTGTGTCTCCATGGTCTTGGTGGCGTCGTGGATGTCGGTGCTACGAGCTTTGCACCATAGTCTATTCGTTGTAAACTGCGTCTTGCACGTCTCTTGGTTTTTGCGCCATATATCTTGACTCACTGGTTGTATCACCATGAAATTTTACATGTGGTAGTAGACATCCAGGGGAGTGTTGTGTCCAAAAATCTTTTTGAGGCGCCTCGTAGATTTTCCGCAGTACTCGGCGTGGTCTTGTACACGATTCCTGATTGCTGTCTCGCGTGTGCTGTAGGGTTTGTGTCGTATCTCCAAATCCCCTCGGTGGATTGGTACGAAATTTTAGTATGTGTTGGGAGACATACATATAAATATTGTGTCCGAAAATATATCCAAGATCCCTTGTGGATTTCTCAAACCAGTGGTTTCTTCGCGACGGAAGTTGCTGGCGCAGGGAATTCTGACAGCTTTTCTTCTCTCCAATGTTTACGCCATATTTCTCAAACCACATGGAGTTATTGTATGAAATTTTACCACAAAGTTGTAGACATTAAAACGGAGTTAGTGTATAAATTTTACCCAAGGACTCCTCACGAGCTCTCCGCAGCAACTGTTTTGATTTCGTGTGTAAGTTCTGTCTACTTCTTCGGTGCACTGCAATGTTGGCGCCATATCTCTCGATCCACGGATTGGATCGCCACGAAAATTTTACGTGTGACATAATATACCTGAAGGAAGATGTTGTCCAAAATTCACCTTCAGATCTGTTACGGATCTTCTGCGTTGCCCGTTTTCGTGAAGGTTGTCGTACAGCGAATCTGGTACGTAGTCGTGAGCACGTCTTTGTTCGTCTCCAGAGTAGGTTTGCTCCATGGAGACCCAAAATAAGATGATTTCTCCACAATATGGTTTACCGTACTTGGTTGGTAGCTCTAACGCTGAGGTTGTGGGCGATAGTGTTGATTAGAGTTCTTCCCTGGAGTCTCCCTTCCTTCGAGAGATCTGTAGCGGGTAGTTCCATGCTGTATGGACATCTCTGGTTGAGTAGGCTCTTCTTATGATGATGAAGCGCTTTGGCAGAGACAAAGGAGCATCTGTTGTACTTCACGTTTCCCTTTGGGTCGTGGTGGTCGGCATTGCTATCGGTACTTGGTGGAGCGAAGGGCGGCGACGAGAAGTATCCCAGCTATGTTTCCTGATATCTTATCAGCGCCTCTTGTTGAGTTCGCCTTCCCTCGTGCAGACACATGTGCGTTGGCCTTTCGAAGACGAGGAGGCAGAGTGTTCTCTCTAGTTGTTGAGACTCATCGGGTCGGGGTAATCCGGTTGCTCCTTCCTTATTCAGGCGTCTAGTAGCTCTAGTACTTTGTCGAAGATGATGAGTCTGGGAATCCTGTATAGGCTTCAGTCCTCGTACTCCTCGCGGTTGTGGTTGCAGATCTGCATCCTAAGTCCCCACGCATTTTGTGTCTCTGGGCTTGTTTCAGCGATCCTTCTGTAGAGGCGATGTCGGCTCCCTTCGTTCACGGGGTTGCGGACTTGATTGGGTAGGATCATGCTCTGTTTCCTTCCTTCATCGTGCTCGGTAGTTCACTGTCCGCTAAAAAAGTCGTGATCTCAAATCCTGACTTCCTTTTCCTTCACTTTCTCTTTTCTTTTCTCGGCGCCATGGGTAGTGGCGTTCCATGGCGTCGTGACTCTTTTTTTTTTTATATGTGTGGCGCCGTGGGTTGGGGCGCCACGCCCATGTGCTTTCCCTCCTCTTTTGTGGCGCCACGGGTAGTGGTATCCCATGGCGCCATGGATTGGGGCGCCACGCCCATTTTTCGCCGAACTGTGGTGCTGTGGTTCTCCAGTCTTCCTTGTCGGCCTTCTCGTAATGGTTTCGTTTAGGCCTAGTATGCCTTCAGTCAGTTGTGTCGATACCCCGTCATCTGGTTTCTGGCGGGTCTCCTTGCGGCTTCGTTAGTTTGAAGTCTGAACTTCCTCCAGTGAGGAGCACCCCATGAGAGAGGTGTCCTTTGGATAGGGAGGTTGGTGTGGACGAGATAGAGATGCGCCTTCTCCTCTTGGTTCTCCAGGGGGTTTCTCTCAATCGAGTAGCAGAGTTAGGTTGTTGGACATGCTCGTGTTGTCTTGAAAGTCTAAACCTTGGAGTCCTTGGCTGGCTGCAGTGGTAACTCTGGAAACGCCAATGTCTCGTTGTCATCCTATTAGTGATGATGGAGTTGTCCGTTCCTTCAGTGTTTGTTGGTAAGTCCTTTGTTGCCATGGGTACTATGAGCTTGGTTTACCCCTTTTCAATAGTTGGGGCGTCGTGGCTTGTGTTGTGATCTTCTTCGACCTACACTGTCACCTGAAGTCTTCGAAGTGAGCTCGAAGTCGTATGCTTCGGGTGTATCGCCTCTGTAGTTGGTCTCTTCCTCTTATCCCCTTCGGTGATGGTACTCGTGGAAGGTAAGTCGTTGTTGTACGGCTCATTGATGAGGTTGACGTCGTCGTCGGCATCACGAGCCTCTTCGCTTCCTAGGGGTTTGGCCCTCTCCGGTAGCGCTGGTGCATGCGCGGCAAGTTTTTCGCAGTTCCATGGATGGCTTGATAGACAAGGATCATTTCGCAGAGCTCCAATGCCGGGTAAGGTCGTCGGACTAAGTGTAGGCTCTGCCAGTGGGGCTCCGGGAATTTCTGAGTCTCAGTGCTTGGTGGTGTCGATGCTCCTCCTTTGGGGAAGGGGGTCTTCTACACTCTGTGTGGGCACGTTAGTCAGTGCTGGCGAACTGGCGTCGTCTCCTCCTCTGGGTTCTGGAGCGGTATCTTCAAATCATCTTTTGCGGCGTATCTGCGTTGTGGCTCTCTCTCCGTTGAGGTTCTCCTTGAGTAGAGATCATCTCGTCATCCTAGACGGGGATCGCTGCGGTGTTCGTATTAGTAGCAGATCTGGGAGTTCCTTTGGCTTGTGAACTTGTTGATGGTTCCGTGGTTAGAGTTTCGAGATAAGCCGAGACTTCAGCTTGGATCTTGATCCTTCTTTCCGGATGATCATCTCGACACTTGGCTGGTTCCTCCAAGGTTGGCGTCCTTGGCACTTCATCTTCTTTTAGGGTGGTAGCATATGTAACTGCGTTCTCCCCCGCCTTTCGTTTGAGGTTGAACAGTTCTGCATATTCCTTGAAGTCTGGGATGGTCTCTAAGACTTCGGGTGGTATGTCGTAAGGGATGAGTTCACCTTCTCCTCGGATTTTGTCGTTGCGTAGCTTGTCACGTACAACTCCGGACTCCGGGAGGATTTTGATGGAGATTCTTACGGCTGTGCCGATGTCTACTGCCGGTTTTCCAGGGTTTTTTCTCTCGAGTAGCTTTCCTCGTGGTGAGTCCCCAGTGGCTCGGTGAATGTAGGCTATCAGATAAGAGAGGGGTGGACGGAGTACCTTCTTGATCGAGGGGGTCCTCATCGACTCCCCTAGGTTCTGCAGGCGCCTTGCTGCTCTTTTGTACAAAACGCTCCATGAACTCCAGAGGGAGCGTCTCCTGGTTGTTGTTGATCCATGGGCGTCCCAGCATCATGTTGCTCTTCGAGGACTCCCTTAACAATGTGGAACTCCGCTATGGTTGGAATCGTGGTGATTTCGACGGGAAGGTCGATCCACCCGTAAGTGCGTACTTCGACTCCGTCAGGACCTTCGTTGACGTCGGGGACACGGACGGCTCTGCTTCGAGGGATGCCTGCGTCTCTGAGAGTCTTGACTGGAACCGTGTTCACCGGAGATCCCGGGTCGATGAGCGTCTTTGAGAATTCACCACCAGGCACGTGGGTGGTCATAAGGAGTCCCCATCCTTGTCCTCGTGTTATCGGCTCCTGTTTGGACATCGTCTGCTCATTGACTTCCTTCAAAGGTAGGCGTTTCTCTGATGCTATCGTGTTGAGTGCTGTGAACACGTCTTTTCACTGTGGTTTCGAGAGACAGAGAGTCTCGCATTATCTCCTCCACTCTCTCGTTCACCGGCTCCTCGGGGAAGGTGAACGCTTGTTTCGTAGGCGCAATTCCCGGGACTCCTCCTTGGCTTGGGAGATCTTAGGTTTGCTACCTCTTTGGTTGTAGGAGGGCGTTGAGTCGAAGGGAGTTCGATTACCTCGTCATGGATCCGAGAGTTTAGCAACTCTAGTACCTCCTCCATGAGAAACGGGTAGTCTGGTATCTCTGATCTGGCTTTCTGCCTCCGCATCTCTGGTTGATGTGGTCCTCCTTGGTTCATGTTCTCGTTTGGGGGGCCCGGAGCTGAATTAGTGCATTTTGGATGTGTACCTTCCATGGCAGGGCCTTTCCTCCGTCCTTTGTGCGGGTACGGTGGTCGGTGTAGATAGGTAGCGCCACCTCCTTTCTCAATTTCGTAGTAGCTTTTCCAAGTTGCTTGCCGTGAGGTCGTTTGGTGGATCAATTCCTTCTTGTCGTTGTTGCAAGTCCCCTTCCGGTATCGAGCTTCGCGCCGTTGGGTCTCGTGCTTGGTGCTCAACGAGGTATTCTCCCACTTTTCTCTTCCTGTCGTTGTGGAAGCTTCTTCAATGAGTTCTCCATGCTTTAGTCGTTGAGACTTCTCCCTCAGCGTGAGTCTTATAGAGGTGGACCTCGCTTCTGCCTCCTGGGGAAAGAAGAGGTGGTGTAGGCTCGAGGGGCTTCTCGGGTTGGTTGGTTGTCGCTCTTGCGGTGTGCGGCCATAGGCGATTCGTCCCTCGTTCGGGTGATGGTTCTTTCCAACAAAGCGAGTGCGGTGACGGACCTCTTCGCAGCTTCATGGAGTTCGGAGAAGGTCTGGAAGCGGAGGTTCTCCAAGAGGGCTCGGTATACGGGAATCGTTCCGTTGATGCAAGGCTCCACCAACTGCTGCTCCGTTAGTGGGGTGTTGAGTGTAGCCGAGATGATAGGTGTTGAAGGGGAAGTTTCTTGCGCCGTCATCTCCCAGGGTAGACGCTTCTTCATAGATGACCTTCTGGGACCGAGAGAATGATCTCCCACTGTGGTCGCCAACTGTTTTTACCTGCAAAAACAATGTACCGTCTCTGGGTACTTTCGTAGTGCTCGGAGATCAAAGTCGAACAAGGCAAGCCTAAACCAAGGATGGCCGTTCCCACATTGCTTCGGTCACAGAGAGGATAGAGGTTGGTCTAGGGAGGGAAACAGCGAAGAAACTTGAGATCAGGTTGAAGATGAGTTTTTGGGTGTTTGAGTTCAAGATTTCCGTCGTGAAGTCGACTGGAAATCTCCAAGGGGCTAGAACGAGTTTAGATTCTCAGGTGTTTTCTCTGAGGCTCTGTGTGTTTTCTGGATGTTCTCGGTGTTCTAGTTGTTCTGAACGTCCTGCCTTGGAAGATAGAGGAAGCCTCTCTTTATAGTTTGAACTCACCCTGATCTCTCGACAGAGAAGGTGGAAGTCGTGGAAGAGTGAAGGAGTGGAGGACATGCGTTGGTTTCCGTAACTGCCTGAGTCGTGTGGAACATGCCCACTCGTGCCATCTTCCCTTAACTTCCCACTATCTCCATCAGTTTCTTTCAACTGTCGTAGACCGCCAGACCAATACCCCTAAAGTTATCCCCCCGTGTGATGTTTAGATATCTCGAGTGAGTAGTACGCGGCTATTGCGTAGCTGAGTTGAGTTGGGTTGTACGATTGATTGTCGTGACCAACATGGTGTGATGTCGAGTGGCCTTGGTCTTTGGCCAAGGCCACAAGTGCTTGATTGCGCTTTGGCACTTGTCGTGGTGGCGCCATGGTTTTTGACCTTTGGCCATTTAGGACGCGCCTTTGGCGCTAATCGTGGAGGCGCCATGGATCATAGCGCCACGGCCTTGGCCTTTGGCCAAGGCCATCTTGTTGTGGCGCCATGAATTGTGGCGCCACGATTTTCGGCCTTGGGCCAATGTTTGTTTATTGTGACGCCATGGAATATAGCGCCACGGCCTTGGCCTTTGGCCAAGGCCATCTTGTTGTGGCGCCATGAATTGTGGCGCCACGATTTTCGGCCTTGGGCCAATGCTTGTTCATTGTGGCGCCATGGAGTATGGCGCCACGGCCTTGGCCTTTGTCCAAGGCCATCTTGTTGTGGCGCCATGAATTGTGGCGCCACGATTTTCGGCCTTGGGCCAATGCTTGTTTATTGTGGCGCCATGGAGTATGGCGCCACGGCCTTGGCTTGTGGCCAAGGCCTAGCCTGCTTTGCGACTATTTTCGTTATGGCCTTGGCCTTTGGCCAAGGTCAAGTAAATTTGTGGCGCCTTGCGCCATGGCCTTGGCCTCTTGGCATGGCCTTGGCCTCTTGGCCAAGGCTGATTTCTTGCGAATCCATGGTTTGTGGTGCCATGCATTGTGGCGTTTATGGCTTTGGCATCTGGCCAAGCTCGACTTTGGGCAGCCTGTGCCTTAGTCGTGGTGTGAGTGCTTATGCTACAACACACTTGAGGTCATGGCATGTTTATCCATGGTATGCTAGACCATCCTGAATTTGGGATTAGGTCCGCTTAGGCCTGTTTAGGCTGGTGTATGCTTCTCAGAGAGCTCGGACCGTCCTGGAGCTTCGATATTCCGAGGTTTGCACCAAGACTCGTGTGTTGAGTCGTATTTAAAGAGGAAATCCATGAGGATACGTCTCTGTTGATCTTTCACCGTGTACCATCAAGCGAGGTCTGGCTCTGAGCTGATCGATGGGTTTAATATGTTGGTGAGATCGTTAGTACTGCGCTATGATATTACCCTCTCCACCGGAGTTATAAGAGAGAGCTCACAGAGAGTTTATTTGGCTCATGGAATGGGTTGCACTCCGAGCTATAGAGATGAGCTTGAATAGGCGATTGCCTTCAATAAGGCATGGTTTCGAGAGTGTTTTGATAATCTTGTCCCTCTCTCATTTTTCACCATCTACACCTGCATCCTTCCAGCCTCGGAGAATGGGACCCTCCAGAAGCACAGGCTCTGAATACCAGTCTTCGTCCATGGAATAATCTAAAGACCCTGGAATAATATTCACACCACCCTTCACAGTCCGAAAGCCGACTCCCCAAGGGGCAAATTCGTTGTCCAGCGTTAAGAATGGTTCGTAATGCTGAAAGAAATTTTTGGCAGTAAAGTAAAACTTCGTTGTAGAACCAGCGGGAGAGTTATCCTCGGAGCGAGAAACCCACTAATTGATAAGATGAATGGAACTACAAGTGAGCTGCATTACCCCTCGAGGACTGGGAAGGGAGCAGAGAATTTCAAGAAACAAAGGGTTGGAAGGCTGGTAAAAAGGGGGAATCAACCCAGCAGAAATTTGATGAAACGTGATCAAGAGCTTCTCCTCGTTGCACCCAAACTCCCCGACTAATTCTGGAGTCAGCCGGCTGCCCGGAGCTCCGACAGCCTTTATGTTGAAAGAATCATCTCTAAAACCTAAGTTCTTCATCATCGAGATTAGAGCATCAACTTTAGAAGGAAACGACATGAAAAGAAAAACAAGGGGAAGAAGGACAGAACTCGCCGGTGCCGGAAGTTGCAGAGGCAAGGTTGATCAGGAACTTGAGAGATGATGAAAGTAGAAAAAGAGTCGTCTTTATGAAATAATAAGAAGATTGAAGCAATGGATAGCAAAAGAAAACACCAAACAAATATCAGATCAAAAGATAGAATTTCAAGGGTCTCGGAAAAAGAGCAACAGAGCTGTGGAAGATGGTACGAAAGGCTAAAAAAAAATTAGAGGGAGAAACCGAAACTTAAATAGTAAAGGGAAACTGGCGCTTCCGGTGGGAAGGTCAAAAGGTAGCTAAAATCTCGGGAACATGCAAAACATGTCATGAAACGTCACACTTGGCAGCTAGTGGGGTGCATGGCGAGAGGAAGGTGGCGAAGAGGAAATTTCCTTCCCAGGCATCTTCGATACCAGGAAAGGAAAGAAGCAAACTGTGGAGGGTAAAACACCCTCGGGACACGTGTCAAGATCAGAAGGACTAGGCCCTGCCAAAAGATGTCGCATCCATGCTCTGGAATTAGCCAGCAGAGTAACCTCGAGGAAGAGCACGAAGATAGAAGACTCGCCTAGGTCATCGAAGGATAAAAGTCTGAAGTCATTTTCGGAGGTCTCACCGAAGGAACCGCCTTACTCGACAAGCTCTGACACCACCACGATTGAGTAGCTTGTCTTATTAGCTGTAAACCACTACCGACTCGGCCTATATAAGGCGAGCTCGAGAAACATTGTGGAGGTTGGATTTTTGGTGTAACCTAAGTTGTGAAGGGTGAGATTAGGTTATCTTTCTCCTCTAATTTCTAAGGATCATATCCATGTATTAGTTACCACAAGACTTAATGAATGATCGAGTTCTTCTCTTGCATATTCTCTTATGTATTGTCTTCGGTGTTGTTCTTACTCTCTTCGCACTCTCGTATGATTGAACATTGTTTAGCATGATTATAGATCTGATGGTTGTTAGGTGTGAAGTATTTATGCAAATTTTACACTCACACAATAGGGCTCCCACCAACTCCCGTATTCAAAAATTGATATGCACCCCAAGCCTTAAGTGACACTAATCCAATAGTTGAGAATTTCTTGGCTTGGTACATCTTGAACTAACACCTAGTAATATAGACATATGCATAACAATAAGCACTTTAATATCATCAGTTACATTAGAAAAGCAAAACATAAATGAGAATGTTATTTTTCCAATAAATGGGTAAACAGAGATGATATTTCCAGGTGAAAAGAGTTTATGGAAAGAATCCCAACCTACTGATGCACTCAACATATGAAACACAGCAGGGAATGCATTGTTATATCCACAGTACTGACGAAAGACAGAATTGATTGATAACTGGAAGGAAGTAACGTGGCATTTGAAGTACAACAGGTATCAACGCAACAAATATTCTCTTTTATTCGGACACGCCGGCAAAGTGCCATGTTTTTGCACAAAAAAATAAGACTTTCTATGTAATTTAAGATGAAAGGCCTAAAACTTAAACAATGAAGCAGTAGCACATCACTTTCCTCGGCTCGTATTTTCACGGGAAAGTTGTTCTTATAGCCCATTTCTAAAACTCAAGTTTAATGAATGAGGATAAGTGTTGCCGCCCTATTCCCTTTTATTCTGATGGTTAGAATGCTGGTGGTCAGGTAAATTTGTGACCTCCCAGACTCATGTATTAAAGTTTAGGATAATTGATTACGTCTTCCAGCCCGTGTTCTTAATCCACTTATAATATTTGCTTTTCTATTGGAACATCACAGGAAGCACTAATAGAAGCTGAAATCGAAACTAAAGATGAATAAACGTGTTTCTTAAGCTTGTTGTAAGAGACACGACCTTTTTCAAGGAGTTGTTCATTTTCAATTAGTCCAACACATTAAAGAAAAAATAAATATACATCTAACTAAGAAAAAAAAAACTATCAGGTCTAATACCAATCAACTTACGTACGACAATTGGTCAAAATTGTTTCTCGAATTACTGTATCAACTTAAACTATAGAGGAAAATTTCATCTTACCTCTACTTCTTTCTACCTCTTAATCACTGTTGTTTACAAAGCTTACTCTTCTTCCCATGTCCTTAATATACAGCCGTCAATGAGCTTTTTTCCAATCCGCACTATAGAATAACCCGATGTAACATGAAGTGATGCTATTGGTAACCCATCCAAACAGTGATTATAGAAAGGTAATACCTGAATTTCGGGTTGAGAAAAACAACAACAACATGAAATCAAATTAACAATTATGAATGTCTAGAACTGCATCTTTGTACACAAAAGTCAGTATAATTCAGACATAGACATCCACAATTAAAAAAAAAAATGTGTATGAAAACCTAAACCAAACTCAAAATTGAAAATAGTTTGTCTATCAGGAATTTGTACAAACAGTTATACCCAAATACGATATTGATTTAGGGACGAAGAGCTATTGAATCTAATCAATGAAATTGAGTTGA
>JAJJMA010219236.1:0-22607 GCA_023529015.1 Papaver nudicaule | reverse complement strand
GGTCTACCAACTCATTATGAACAGACTATGATAAGAAGAGGAAGGACCAAGGTAGTCTCCTTGTTTAAGAACACGAAATAGATTTCCTGTCTAAATTATATGTGAGAGAAGAAACCGATCAAAAAAAAAATATGTGAGAGAAGAAATCATTATGTGATGTTTTGTTGTTGTTGTTGATACTCGACATCAAATGCCATTATTTGATTTGATTTTCTGGTGATAGTGGTGGTGGCTTGTGGTTTGAGACGGCGGCCCAAGGTAGATAAGGGAGGGGAGGAGAGGAGGAAATAAGAAATAAAACCTGGGAGCAACAAAACCCTAACAGAGACGCTTAAATAGAACAAGGATAGCAACCGACAAAAATGTAAAACTTGCGTGCTTTTTCTTTGTTACCGGGCCTGTTAGGATTTCGTTTGGACAATCACGGCAACAGGTAGGTTTATGACCATCGGTATTTATTATGAAATTCAAGATCATTTCACTGGAACTTGAATTTGCAAAATTATTATTACAATTAGACAGTGAGAGGCCTCCTCTAGTTGAGGTATACAATGTTGCAACACACAAGCAAACCATATGTTCTGTAAGAAGCCCGAGATGTGCGTGATGAAGTTGATGTGTCATCATTAGACCAAGATGTTCCTCACCTCAAGATGTTTAATGGCTTTACCAGAGCAGTCCTTACCGCTGTGCAAGGAGGAAGAAATTCCATTGCTTCTTATAATTCAGTTCAGAAGTGGATTACAAGTTCGTTCATAGACCCTTCTTACACTAAGACTTATGGTGAAAACTGGATCAACAGACTGTCCTGTGCTCTTTGGCCCAACGATACAGAATACGAGCTTGACTGGCTCCACATTCTTCGCTCGTTGGTACATTATTGCTAGGCTCAAGAGTCAAGGCCTATGATTTTTTCTTAACTACTTTATTAACTTGTTTATATCTGCCAGTTTTCTCACATCTTCCTATATCTGCACTAGTTTGTTGTACCTTAGATCAAACAAGTGGGATCATCATAGCACCAAATACCATTTATCTTAGTGATGGTCATTCAGAGTATATAAGAAACGCCTCCTGCCCAACGGGGAGTTATTTGGGCACAATGCTAGAACTTTTGACTTCCAACTCCCGGGAATAGAGAGTATGCATGCCCTTGGCCAGCGCAAAATTGTGATATTGTGGCACAACAATGTATATTGGTGCAGCTACATTATTATTACCGATTAGTAGACAAAAAAACTAAACTGTACACAAAGCTCCGTGATTGGGCTTTTTCTGTTGTGGGCAGCATTGGTAAATGGGAGCTGAACCATTGAATGGGCCTGATACAAACAGGTCGATTCTTGTTTCTGTTGTCAAAATATCATAAAAACACTCAACAGCCGTAAATCTAGCATTCATTCGACGTGTACGTACCAGATGAGAATCTAACCATATATATACAAAATGACCTAAACCCACATTCAACATATGATTAGGGTTCATTTCAGATCTTCACTGGGAGGTAGAGAGAGAAAGAGAGTGTGGAGGAATTAGGGTTCTTGCTTCTGAGATTCAACAAACACAAAATGGACTTTGGTAAACTCAAAAGTGGAGGTTTGTATGGGAGTTTGGCGATGAAAAGAAAAAACAACTATTTCTAGAAATTAAATACATTATGACTTCTTCTCTCAAAATGATGGTATTAAATTTTTCATCCGCCTTTTTCATATGTGAAGACATACAGTAGCACATTCTCATCCTCCCTTCAAGGCATATCGAGCTACTAGCTACCTTTCAGTCCAAGATCTTGATATTGATGTTTGAATCAGTATAAAGAAAAAGAGTTGGAAATGTTTGTATGTCTTTTCATCAGGAGTTTAATTCTGCAATTTTATTTTAGTTTGAGAAATGTTTTGGAATTTAATGAATTTTTTTAATAATTGATGTGTCATCATTAGACCAAGGGGTCAGTTTAAGAAGTATGTTCGGATGATGGCATAGTGTGAAAAACAGCTAGCTTCTCATTTTGATTCAAGTTAAATCGATTGTTATGTTAGGCCTTGTTAATATTTGACTTAAAAAATCATGTTTCACATACAATTCATTAGCGATGGCATTTTAATTCTTTGAAAATATCTATTTTTAGCTCAATCTTATACACGGAATTGCTATTGTCAGAATCTATTCTACAGAGAAAGAGTATGAGTACTCTAATGTACCTGATGCAGTCCATTTCGAACCATCAAGAATTGGAACCATCTTTTCACTTCATGAGGAGCAAACTGCGGACAGTGAATTTACATACGTGTTATTCTCGACAGTGTATCCATCTGAACAAGAACAACAGGTAATATATAGATCTTCTTAACAAGATAGAACTTTTTTTCCCCGATAATGCAACACTATCGATGTATTTGTGTAGGCAGAAGGAGAATCCAGCCAAAAAAACACTGAGAAACCATCTTTTCACTTCAAAGGTCTAAACTCTCAAGGCTTTGAAACTGGAGTCGGTAACAAAAATCTAAAATTCACTGCAATGTCATTCATTTGTCACAAAGGTTACAGCTCCAATTCCACAAATATGGAGTGAATTGCATTCTCCAGCTAAAAATGAAGCCTAAGCAGGGTCCTCTTGGTAAGGCGCAACATGATTCAGTTGGTTGTGCAAGTTTGGGCACTTGACTTAGAATTTTCCGGAGAAACCATACATTATTGGATCTAAGTTGAATTATCATCGGATTTCAATAATCACCTCTTTTGCAGATCTAAGTTTGCCAAAGAAATTCTCAACTTTTTTGCTTAAGACTGGAAAGTCAGAACAATAACACTGGAAGTTCTACTAATAAAAGTTAAGAAGTTTACAATGATTAATGCCAAAAATAAAATTACAAAAGAAAATCACTACTTTCATCAGCCATCTGTACAAAAAAACAAATATCAAAAGAAATAACAAAAATGAAATATCAAATTATAAACCACTAGTTTCACATATCAACAACAGAGAATTTACTTCACCATGCTGTTAATATGAGCCTAATATATCGATTCAGATCCTTAATTAGACTCATTTACGCGTACGTTTTGAAGTTCGTCTGGCCAGTCCAAATTTCCAAGCAATGGAAAATTAACAAAAATACCCCTTAACTGCTGATCAGAGAGCTATAATTGATACTCCGAACCAACCGAATTTGTTAGAGGTATATCAAGAAAATTTAGCTTTTGAGAGAGAAAATCATAATGCCGGTGATGCTACTTATACTAATTGAACCACCACTTACTTACTTCTGCTATAATTTTGATTTTGTTGCAGCTGATTGATGAGAGATATCCCATTGTTGTTTCAGTTTAGGGTTCGAGATCTGCTCTCTTTGTTTCCTTCTCTACGCAGACCAACGAGGGAGCGAGGGAAGGAGGCAGTTTGGCTGTTCTACCTGAAAAGTCTGTACTGCTAGTTATATATAGGGGTTAGGCATCTGCTAGGGTTTATTTATAATCGTTCGTTTCATTTCATTAGATGATCTGACGGCTAGGCTGATCCATGTATTTGGCATTTTGATTTGACTTGTTGACCGGCATATATCATGGCTGCGTTTGGCACACGCGAAGAACTCTAAAGACATCGTCACTTAGAAAAAAAAAAAATCTCAACACAAAACATCCTACTATCTCTACTTGAGTAGTTTGGTAGAATAATCATCTATATATGTTGATGTTTTCGTTAATTGATCTTTACAAATTCTAGATTAGGATCCTAATTTTAGAGATTTTGATGCACGAATAGTTTCAAGCATGGCACTTACGAACACTATACTTGTAATGAGATGAAAAATATATAAGTTGAAACAGAGATTTAGTGTGTTCTCAATAAATGAGAAACACAAAGAGAAAACTTGTTTATATATAGGTATCAAGATACACAAGATAATATTCCTTACAATACAAGGAATATTAGATACACAAGATTTTACAATATTTTGCCTACCTAAATTTGGCCCCATGAATGAGTATTTGGCCCCATGAAAAAATTATTCCGACGGATGTTATATAGTGAAATTGGAAAACCCCTTATAAAAGAAGACTGTTTTACCCTTTCTCAATTAGTTGCTAATTACATGATTAAAGTCTAAACAAGATTAATTAGTCTTAATTCTTATATTAAAACAAGATTAAAAATAATCAAACATTATCAAACATGAGAATCACCCAAGTTTTTTTTAACCAAAATCTTGAATCTGAACAACCCACAATCTGACTATATATATAGACACTTAAACCGATTATGCTTGGGTTCTCGAACAATCGGTATATATTATTACCCAAATAAGACGATTGTTGTTATTCTACCCAGAAATAAACAACAAAAACATGAAAAATAATCGTTAGATAATGGCTAGTACATAGGCCGATTATGAAGTAAAAATGAAAAACGACTCACATAATCGGTCGTTAAATGATGAATAAACAACCGATTGTTGCTGTGGTTTTTCTGGCGAAAAATGACTTGCATAATCGGTCGTAAAATGATATATGAACAACCGATTGTTGCTGTGGTTTTTCATGGCAAAAAATGACTCGCATAATCAGTCGTAAAATGATAAATGAACAACCGATTGTTGCTGTAATTTTTCGTGTTAATAAAACGTCTTACATAATCGGTCGTTAAAGGTTGAATAAACAACCGATTGTGTGGCTGTAATTTTCGTCTTTTTAAAATAGAAAAACTTTTTTTTTTCATTTGAGATCGGTGTTGGTTGGTGTACTTAAGGACCAATTATGTATACAATCGATAAATGTTCATTGACATAAGCACCGATTGAGTTTAGGTCCGCCCAGAATCGACACATATACACAAATACACTGACCGATTAAGCTTAGGCTTCCTAACATCAGTATGTTTCCTGATGTTAATGCCTCTGCACTTGCCGCTGTGGAGCTGATACTTGGACTGATACTGCTTGTAATATTGTTAAGTAGATATGACCCAGACCCATCACCTGCAAATGCATGATAAGAAATCAAATTAGAGATCATATTTCATACAACCTTGCTTTAGGACCCCAACATAACGCCAACACCCTAAATGCAAGTGGGACTTGCTGAACCAAAACAATTTCCAAATTGTGATCAACCTTTAATTTGTTTCCTAAACAAATCGTTTTCTAAACAAATCGTTTTCTTGAATATTGATCAACTTGTGTCATAAATTATACTTCCATAAAACCTTGCAGTCAAATGTCTTATCACGAGTGTATGTATGGAATGGAATAACTTGGGCACTTCAATAGACTTATAAGGTCGATTGATGCGGGTATTGCATCATCGATGCATTACAAAGACAAGATTGTCAAACAACAAATAACCTGTATTTGCTGGATTTCACCCAATTTGTTGGCTCGTCATTATAAATCTTCCCTGAGCACATTACACTCCTACAAAAGATAGAAAATAGTACAAAACATTAAATACTTCACATATGCTCTTCCCAGATGCACTAAAGGGTTTATGGATATTGCATCACGAATCATCTTCATTCTTCAGCTTTAGATTATCCAAAGTTTGTCACAATTCCTCACTCCCACCATCAGCAAACAACAAAGAGAAAGCTCTATTCCTGCAACATTGTGAAAACCCAAATCAACGGTTCGTTTACCCAATGAATTCAAAGCTTACAAATCAGCAAACAAAAAAATAACTCACCTAAAATCCGAATTCGAAGAAGCAAATATAGACAGGAACTGATTCACAGAGATACCCACTTGAAGATCCCACCATGTGAACTCAACTTCTACTAATAAATGTACAGTTAGATTGATTCTTAAGAAATAACACTTCCCAGAGGGGATTTACAGTCATTTCCTGGGCATTCTATTTGCAAGCAAAAATCAGGTTTTTTCCTAAAACCCCAATAATCAAAATAAACAATTCTAAGTTGCAAAATCAGGGCTTTAGCAAGAACCCCCAATTTTCAGTATCCCCAAATCCAACACTTCTTAGTTGCAAACCCCTCAATCAAAACCAACAATTTTAAGATGCAGGAAGATAAAGAGAAGAATCAAATATAAATTAAACAAATATATTGAAATGAAAACTACTAGACAAGCCCTAGAAAACTGATAGAATCAAGATTTCTTCTTTATGAACAAAAAAATTGAAATCAAGATTAGTAAACTAGCCCTAAAAAAACTTCTAATCAAAATCTCTTCATATCTATAGAGAAATTTAATCATATATATATACACTAAGAACCTAACCTTTACTCCTGTTCTTCACCACCCTTCTTCTGTTCTTCAATTCTGAAGACACCAAAACAAATCTTCTGAGTCGCAACAATGATATTTGAATAGTATTTGTGGGTGATGGTGTAACAATGATCTGTTTTATAGATTTGATGTTGGTGTTGGCGGTGGCAGCAGCTATTGGCGGTGGCGATAGTGGGAGGAGGAAGAAGAAAAAGAGAAGAAGAGAAAATATGATTTAGTTTCGGGTTAGGTGGTGGTGGTGTATCAATGACGGAAGGGTAGTTGTAAATATGGAATGAAATTAGGATTTGGAAACATAGTCTTTGGTGGAAGGTTAGTCTAGTATTTTTACAAACAATTTTGACACCCCATAACTTCATCTTTGGATGGTTATAAATATTCATGGGGCCAAATACTTACTCATGGGGCCAAATTTAATTAGGATATTTTGCTTGGACAATAGGACAAGTATACAAAAGGAAATCTCTAAAGACTTGCCAAACTAAGTCACGTCGGTGACTTCTCTAACACGCCCCCTCGATCTAAGCGGATGGTCAACGACATTAAGCTTAGAGCGAAGAGTACAAAAGTGATCCTTCGGAGTGGATTTCGTAAAAATATCTGCTACTTGATCCTTAGATGAGACAAAACGAACATCAAGCTTCTCACCTTGAACTCTTTCTCGGACAAAATGATAATCAATTTCTATGTGTTTCATTCGACCATGAATAATTGGATGCATGGAAAGATAAGTAGCTCCCAAATTTTCATACCAAAGAGTGGGAGGAAAGTGCACCGGAACCTGAGGTTCTCGAAGAAGATTTTCAATCCACATTAATTCAGAAGTAGCAATAGCTAAGCCACAATACTCAGCTTCAGTACTCGACCGAGAGTTTCTGCGTAGCTTACGAGAACTCCAAGAAATTAGATTAGAACCAGGAAAAACACAATATCACTTGTAGAACGACGATCAAGAGGATCACCGGCCCAATCAACATCAGTATATGCCGAAAGATGAAGTTTCAGATTATTTACGGGACGAAGAAGAATGCCAAACGTAGAAGTATGATGCAAATATCGAAGTATACGCTTAACAAGAACTAAGTGAGCCTCTGTAGGTTTATGCATAAATTGACATACCTTATTAACTGCAAAAGCAATATCAGGTCTTGTCATAGAAAGATATTGGAGACCACCAACTAAACTCTTGTACATAGTGACATCAGTCAATAACAGACTGCCGACCAGGTGAAGCTCAGTAGAGGTGCTAAATGGAGTGCTAACTGGTTTAGCTCCTTGCATGTTAGCACGAACAAGAATATCATCAACTTAACGACGTTGTGAAAGAAACAACGCACCAGAAACTTGTGTGACCTCAATGCCAAGAGAAAATGATAGAGGACCAAGATCTTTGAGAGCAAACTCTTTATGAAGAGTATTAATAAGAGATTGCACACATGACATAGAAGATCCCGTCACAATAATATCATCCACATAAACCAAAAAATAGATAATACCTTCAGTTGATTTCCGAATGAACTTTTACCAAAAAAAAAAAAAAAAAGATTTCCGAATGAACAGTGAAGTGTCAAAAGTAGAGACAACAAAACCAAGCTTCTGAAGATAAGAACTAAGACAAGTATACCATGCACGAGGAGCCTGCTTAAGGCCATAAATAGATCGGTGCAATTTGCAAACATGATTTGGAAACTTCGGATCTGTATAACCAGGTGGTTGTTTCATATAAACCTCTTCAGTAAGAAAGCCATTAAGAAAAGCATCTTGAACAAGCACTTTGTTGACGCCATAACTAAGCCAATGTCAATAAGAAGTTGAGACCGTGATGCACATCAATTTGCAATGGTGGATTTCATAGGTGAACCCAAAATTAAATAGCTGATAGTTTCAGTTTGCATTGAGCTCATTTTAATGTGTCTATCGGTATCGGATGGCACTGCATTACTTGCTCTAGCTATGTTTAAAATGACCCGCAAGCCAGTGATGCATTACCGCATATAGTCTAGTTATTTCTATTAGTCTTTGTTTAATATTTCAATTATTTTTTTAGTCCCACATTGTTAATATGGTTTTGAGTCATTTAGTTAAGTCTATATATAAAGACTTTAGTCCCACATCACTAAGATGGTTTTGAGTTGTTTAGTTGAGTCTGTATATAAAGACTGGGTATTGTTCTCTCAGAGACATATTATCATTAATCAAGAATTATTATCAAAACTCTTGTCTATCAATATTCTTTTCCTTTGTTCTAAACCTTATTCTTCTAATCTTCTTTATCTTTTCGTCTAGTCTCCTTATTGCAATCTCATCTCCATCAAGTGCTACATTAGTAGGTATTCAGAGTCTTGTATTTTATATTCTCACAAGGGTTTTGCCCGTGCCGCAGACGGCACGGGATCGGGGTGTCATTGTTCCATTTTTTGCTCTCGGGTTTGTGGTTTAAATTTCTTTAAATTAAAATTCTTGTATGTGAAACTCATATCTCCATGAAGATTTATATTATACGATCCCGGAAAAAATGCGTCCAATCAATAAATAGTTTATTACTGAATTTTTCTACATAACCCAAGCCGTAGGCTTAGGTTCTCCTTAAACCCTTAATTAAGTTCGCTTATATATATAGTCCAAAATAAAAGATTAGCATTCTCTAACCGTAGATCTTCATCTAATTTTAAAATTAATAATTTTAGATGGCTATTCTACCCTTTGGGCCACAAAAAAAATTCCAGAGTTTATTAATCCAGCATCAAAAACAATATAGTTAAATCTTCTAAATATACCCCAAAAAATTATAAATATACTATCTATGATAAAAAAAATAGTACAATCCAATGTAATTAAGTTTGAAAAATCTGGAAGGGGTTCCAATGAAAAGTAAAATGCGAATGTAAACTCAAGTTGTCGACTGAATTCTAGAGAACAACCTTCCAATATGCGACCGGTTTTCTTTAACTTGGTCATCTGATTGTGAGCTTCCCATTTAACAAAAGATTGAAGATGCGGGTACATTTGAGATTGAAGATACGGTGAGTACACGGACAAAAACATCCTCCACATAATTCCAAACCTTTTGCACAAACTCAATTGGTGTTCCTCTGACCACCTCAAATAATAAATCGTTGTTGTTGAGAGAAGATATTATAATGTTGTATTGACACACTATTTTCCCCCCTTTTTTTCGATACATCCTCCATTTTGTTGTGTGTTTTTTTTTACCTTATTTTTGCTACACGCTATAATTTTACATCCAGTATTCTTTGTTTGAATTCTTTTCTCGTTTATATACACATCCTAGAATATTTTTTAATAATCAATATACTATATTTCCGTCTCGTTTTTAGATAACAAATATTTTATAAATGAGGAAGGATTCTGTGACATGGTTAAAATAACACTATATTGACATTATATCGCAATTTTTTGCTAACTCCCAAACGACAACGAATTTGAACCTAATTTTTTGGGAGCACGTTCTTCTTATAGAGCTCTATGTTCATACCAAAAATTAGCGCATTCCGATATGTATAGAACCACCATCTACACTTTGAAAACTAATCGTTGGTTAGTTTTTTGATTCAACGGTTAAAACGACAATTGATAGTGTTATTTTATACCCAAATAACGGTTAAGATAGTGTCATTTTAACCATGTCACAGGATCCTTCATCTAAATAAATATGTCAAATATTATCGTCAATTAATGTGTATATACACCAATATATACTAAATATTTCTTCTTTCAAACTATTTATACCCCAAATATTTGGCGAACTAATTGTGCCTGTAGAATTGATGGTGCATGCAATTACGCCAATACACTATGGTCCTTTTGTCATTGTTGGACCTATTAATTAGTCCGTTCCATTGAAGGTGAATTGTTTCATATGCTTCTAATGTGTCTGTAGTCTTTATTGCATAGCATGATTCGACTAACAATGATAATAATCCCCGCCATTGTTCAATGATAGTCCCGTTTCCGTTAATTAGACCTAAGTATGATAATCATTAACGTTCCAAATTCATCACTTTGTGGATTTGTGGTTTAAACTGATCCACTAATGTGTTACCGATTTTGTTGTCTTCATCCGCCATTGTTCAAGTATTAGCATGTGTTAATCTATTCCAGAACGATTATGATGAAGACAAATCCGGCATTTGTAAGAAATGCATTTTCTAAAAAAAAAATAACAGGATATTCAAAGAAGGGGAACATGACTTATTATTGATCGGAAAAACACAACTATGGTACCAAGTTTCATAGTAGAGGAATACATCTCGGGGGAAAAAAAAACAATAAAAACATGACTGAATCACCAATCTACCACCATCAAAAAAACATGAAATCCTAAATCTAAAATGCCATGCAACGGTCTTCCTTTCCCCAGTTTCCTAGTCGAGATCATTCATTGAATTTTGTTCCCATGGTTGCTCAACAGCCACATCTCCTCCCAGTTGTTCTTCTTCTTCCTCCTGAGCTCATGAAATGCATACCGTTTAGCTATACTGTGTAGAAAATGCATTTTTAAAATGAATAGTTTTAGACATACTGCATGCGTACCTCGGGAAAGAGATCAATGCTTCACGGTTGTGGTTGATCTTTATCACTGCATACACTTGATTGTTATGACAGGATGAGCGAATACTTATCTTTTCTTAGCTTGGAATTCAAGGGTTTCCACGCAAAGAACTCCAAGGGTTTGCAACACACATGGGGCGGGGCAAACATGCGATTATAAATGATGTGTGGAAGGCGATATGGTATAACTCATCCGCATAAAGACCATCTGCTCCCAGTATCTCTACAACCATCGGATTAGACACTTGGCGCGATCGCAACGGTCTGTTTGTCTAAGCCAAGTTGTCTTCGATGTGTCTTATATTATTGATTTAAAATCGTTCTTGGTAAGCTTCCGCAACCCTAGTTTTTATTATTTTTTTAATTTTCATTTTTTTTTCCTCAAAAAAAAAAAAATCCGAAAAAAAATAATATATGAATCCTCTTTTTTTTCAGAAAAAAAAAAACTTAGTTTTTTATTTTTTTACGCAACACTAAGTTTTTCATCGAACCCTAGTTTATCATCTATCAATAACTCCGTTTTTATCAATGGATTTAAAGAAGGATTTATCATCTCAACTTGAAGACTTTAAAAAGCGAAGTTATAAAGGATCTATCTTCTCAGTTTGATAAACTCTTCGAATTTCTTAAAATTCCTAAAGAAGTTATTTTTAAAGAAGATAATCTTAAAGATGATTCTGCAAAATTACATCAAGAGAAAGATTGCAATTCTACTTTTAAAGAAGATATTATTAAAGAAGAATTTGTAATTGATCAAGTTCCATCAGTTGAAAGACAAGTTGAATCTCATGAAGAGGTTCCTTTGCTTTTATGTGATGAAAAGAAGGATTCAATAGTTCTTGACGTCCAAAACACAAAGCGTAGCACTCCTTTAAGTTTTTCGTTTGATGCAGTGAGTTCTCTAATAGAAATTTTCGAAAATGGGGACGTACACAAATTCTATAAGTCCAACACTTCTCTAATTCTCTTTGTTTGGAGCAGTTCAACGGGTACTCAAGGTTTTCTACATACTTGGTTTTAGATCACAAACTTTCAGGTAACAATCATCATTACCTTCGCAATATATTGATTGTGGAAAAGGTTTCCGTATCTTTCTGAAGTTTTCTGCTTTACATGGTTGTAAATTTTGTTTGGATACAACGATTACTCCTTATGTGGTTGATTTTACTTCATCAAGTTTGGGATATGCATATAAGGAAGAATTAGTTGGTGAAAATTCTACTTTCACTAGTACAAAAATGGTCTTAGGTGACAGTTTAAAACTGTCACCAAAATAATTATATGACAGTTTTTGAAAAACTTGTGGCCTGTCACATAAGCCCCTGTCACGAAAGATCTTATAAAAACTGTCACCAAATCGTGCCTATAAGGTAACAGTTTCTCTAGAGAACTGTCGTTGTTAAGGCTTAAGATGGCATTTTTGTAAATGAAACTGTCACCGGAACTTAATTGCTTTTTCTAAGGTGACACTTTTCTTCACAAAACTGCCGCTGTTGACAAATTATACAACATTTTTTAAACAAAACTGTCACAGAAAACCTTTTTATATGACAGATTACTTGTGAAAACCGTCATCATATACCCCCCTTAAGTGACATTTTGTAACAGTGACAAGCTCATATTATGCTCAGAATGCCTTGTGGTTATGGATATGATCAATATCAAAATAACAAATTATAAACTCTCAATTGACATCAAGTTCAGTAATGTAATTTTATTTTAACAAGTCAAGTTATACACAACTATAATTCCAAACCGAACTAACTAAATACAAGTCGATGTATGACATAATTCAATCAATCTTCAAATAAAAGTAAATATTATACCGACTAAGTTCATCGCTGACCTTCTCCTTCGAGCTTTTTTTTATCCTTTACTAAGTCTCTCAAGCTCCTTCTCTTCAGCAGATTAAATAGACTTTAGCTCATCTAGTCTATTCAGCTCTTATCCTTTCGACTGTGACGTGCCTTCGATGAATCAAGTTGTTCATTTAAACAGTGACGTGCCTTCGATGAACCAAGTTGTTCATTTAAACTGCTCACATGTTTGAAACAGACACTAGTCAAAACACTAAACAGAAAAAAACTGTAGACACCAAGATAGTGTAAACAAATTATTGAATATCATAAGAGAAAATGGCATCTACTGCATATGATGTGCAGTCATTAGGCACTGCCCGACCTGACTACCTAATTATCTTTTTAGATCATTCATGAACCGTACTGGAACTACTTGAACTTAGATGAGGCAGCAATTACCGGTATCATAAAAATTGTAGTACCAATATAATGTGGTTACTAAAAATGAGTGTGCAGTTTTATATTATCGGCACAAGCTGTTGAAATTATCGGCAGTTTCATAAATGAGTGTGCAGTTTCATATTCCTCAGTTCAACACATGCTTGTGCAGTTTTATATTATCGGCACAAGCTGTTGAAATAGAAACACATGCTTGTGCAGTTCAAGTACATAGTTTTAGTTACAAACCATAGCCTTCACACACCTTGTCTTCGGATAAGTATGCATTCCTAGGACGAGGTCCACGAGGAGCAGCCGTTGAAGCCATCCATGCACTCATATCCATCATCGATTAAACGAACTGGTTAGGAAAAGCTTTAGCCCGTAAGAAGTGGAGTTTAGTACTTATTCCGTGCTGCCATTTGCCTGCAAACCATAACTTAAAGAGTTATGCACTTATTTCCACTAGAACCTAATTGCTACATTTCAACGATATACAGTGTTGAGTCTGTTGGCCATATATAATGTGGTTACTAAAAATGAGTGTAAACAATTGTCGTGCGCAAAGAATTCTTGGACGAGTATTAGCAGAGCTATCCAACTTTCCAATCGTTCAAATTTGCATCCTACCAAGTAACACAATAAAAGCAGTAAACAATTAAAAGCCTTAAAGTGAAAGTCCTAACTGATCTGAACTTATATTTTGTCTCGTCCAGTCAATTGTTTTCACCTCTAAAAACTTTAGTAATATTAAATCTTAAGACAAGGTTATACCTATCAAAATTTCAACAGTTAGTGCTTTGAATAGGAGCAGACCAAGAACACGATAGACATTAAGTATTTGCTACATCCAAATTTAAAATTTTATGATTTCAACAATGGACTAACACCTATAGCCTACACAATACAAACCTAAGCATCAACTTCACAGAAATGAGAAGGATGGACTGGGATATCCACATGATTCAAAAAACTATCTTTTTACGGGCAAAATAAGCCTAGGGAAGCAATTTGGCGATAATGATGACTTGACACAAAGAAAGTAATATGTGTGCTTACAATTTGCAACATTGTGGCGCTGGCCATATGAGGGCTCTGAAAGTTGAACTTGCTGGTGCCACTGCCAGTCTTGCAAATTATAAGATGTTCTGTGCAATTCCCCATGCAAAGTCATTAGAAACCTTATTAAGAACATACATTAAATCACACCAACAAATTGAATTACCTGTGACTATAGCACCTCCTTTAACCATGATCATCAAACGAAAATCACCACTAAAATCAACAACAAATTCCTCTCAACAAATCATCGAACACTTCATGTGCACTTACACATTTACATAAACCACATGATTGAATGTCATATTCAATGGAATATGCTTCAAATTATCACCACAAATACAATTACACCAAACCCATCCCATATATTAAAACACTAACCAACTCATAGTTAAAGAAATTGAAGAAATTGGAGGAAATTTAATGAATTTCAATCAAAAATTGATCAAATTGTTTTTTTTTATCAATTTCGTAACTGACAGTTAAATGTTCAATTTCGTTCTTGACGAATTACAGAAACCTATCACATAAATGACTCCCTATGGTCGTCCAATAAACCCTAGAAACCAAATTAAAGTTGAACTTCATACCTAGGTTTTGAACGGTAGTTAAATCCATCCTGCAACATCAAACAGAAAACACTCAACAGTGATGTTTCTATCCAAAAGTAGGGCTTCAAACAATAGAGAATAAAATAAACCCAAATCATATGGTTGGGATTTCACTGAAAATCCCCAAAACTTACACCTTGTAAGAAATCAGATTTTGCAACCACCATCGAAACCTTTCAAGCAACTTCGGACCTTTTTCCTAATGGAGACAGAGAGAAAGCTTTAAAGCTTGATTTTTTCAACAAAATAGAAAAATTACAGAGAAAAAGGGATTGATGGTTACTGATTGACAGATAATTGAAGCAAAAAAATGAAACCCTAGATTTGCTAGGAGAAAACCGTGGGAAGAGACAGTTGAGATCTATCAGTAAAGGGATGAATTGTTGGGAGGGAATAAGTTTTTATTTTAGGGAGACAGAGAGAGATGGGTTGATGATGGTACTGAGAAGTTGATTTCGGAAGAGACAGGGGGAAGGATCGAGAGACATACAGATAGAGATGCAATATACAACTATATGTACAAGTCGCAGTTTTCAATCAGAACTGTCCAATCAATGGACGGCGGTGATTACAAGACCAGTTAAACTTCGATTACAGTTTTGTATAAAAACTGCTACAATACGAGAACAAAATGTGACAGTTTAAAACTGTTATCATACATCCACATATAGCAACAATTCTTATCAAAACTGTCATTGTAAGTTTGTATTGTTACGGTTTTAAAAACTGTTACGGAAAGAAGCCCAATATACATGAGAGTTTTTGTAAAAAACTGTTGCCTTTATATGACCACTAGTTCTTTCGTGACAGTTCATTAGCTGACTGTCATTGTTTTGGACTTTGAACTGTCACCAAAGCCCAATTTTGTACTAGTGTTTGACGTTCGGAACAGATGGGAACTGTTCAACAGGCGATGAAGGTAGAAGATACAATTTTGCTATTCAGAGTTTTGAGAACAATATATCCACTGGTTACAAAAGTAAAGATACAATTTTGGGTGTTCAAAGATTTGGTCACTCTATGGATGTTGTATTTAGTGGTCGAGCCTTAGAGCCGGCTACTCTTAGCCTTACCTAAGAGTCCAAATTATTTAAAGTCTTTTGATTTCTTACGTTAGGGTATTTAGTCCCACATTGTTAATATGGTTATGAGTCGTTTAGTTAAGTCTCTATATAAAGACTTTAGTCCCACATCATTAAGATGGTTATTAGTTGTTTAGTCAAGTCTGTATATAAAGACTTGGTATTGTTCTTTTAGGATCCATCATACATTATCATTAATCAAGAATTATTATCAAAACTCTTGTCTATCAATATAAACGTTATTTGATGATACCCTTCTTTATCTTTTCGTCTATTCTCCTTATTGCAATCTCCGTATTGCCTTCGTCTCCATCAAGTGCTACATTAGCCAGACATACAAACTGAAACAAGACTTAGTGTTTCGCACATTCATCACAATCCAAGGTTATCCCGTGACTAGTACTCTAACCATCAACAGATCTAAATATGAATGTATGTAACAACAAATTGGGAATGGTTTACATAACCTCTGTTACATCTGGATTACCTCATACATCTTATGAATGAAAAACCGCAATAAAAAGAACTGGCAATGACAGAACTTGTTCATTTCAAAACTTATTTAGGTTCACATACATGAAATTAAACATCGAAGATGAATAAACAGTGGGCAGACCAAATGACACATTTCAGTTCCTTTTCAAATGCTCAAGTGACTTTTGAATACATGAAAGCAACAAAGATTGATATACTTCGAACACATCAAGAAAATTAATACGATGGAAAGTTCCGTAAAAGTTTAAAAATCTGAGAGAAGAAATCATAATGCGATTAGGTCTTGTTGTCGGTGATGCTACACATTAAACCACTACACTTGCTTCTGCCATGATTTTGATCTGTTAGATGAGGGAGTTGTTGTTGTTGTTTGAGTTTGAGGTTACAGATTTGCTCTCTTTGTTTCTTTCTCTACAGAGACCAACAAGAGAGGGAGGCGCAGTTTGGCTGTATTACAGGAAAAGTCTGTACTGCTAGTTATATATACGGGTTAGACATCTGGTAGGGTTTTTGTTATCATCATTCATCTCATTTTATTTGATGATCTAACGGCTGGGCTGATCCATGTATTTGACATTTTACCCGACTTGTAAACCGGCATATAACATGGTTGTGTTTGATACACGAGGAGGATTAAAGGGTAGCGTAGGGATTATGAGGGAGTAACAAATTTTGTATCTAGTGCAACCACTATATCTGTGGTCCTGTGCATCGGCACTTGCTGGAAAAAAAAAAAAAAAAACTCTTAACACAAACAATCTCACTATCTCCTAGTAGTTTTTTCAGTCTTGAAATACTTCGAATTCATTTTTGGCTTGAAAGTGAATACTTCAAGAAAATAGCATCTGGACCAACTAAATTGCTCCAAGCCTACAAAACAAGAGCTTGACTGCCTTCATACTCTTTCGTGATTGATACAGTAGTGCTAGGCACAAGCCTATGATTTAACTTGTTTAGATGTGCCCGTTTCTCGCTTCTCATATGTTCAGGGTCGGTCCTGACAATTTAATGCCCCAAAGTTCAACTCCGATATGTTGCCCTTATACAGTCAACAAAATAGAAGTTAAATAACGCTTAACACAAAATTAGAAACGTGTAATGCTAATATAGTTAAGAAACCCTTGGGTCAATAATTTTTCATTTTACTGCCCTTTAATATTACAAAAAACTCTTTAAATTACAATAATCTTACATTAACTTTTTCCAAGTGAGATTAGAGTCATTATACAGAAACATAATTTTGATGCCCCACAAAATGTGATGCCCGAAGTCAAACTTTGTTGACTTCCCCTCAGGACCGGCCCTGCCTATGTTCGCACTAGTTTGTAGTACCCTAGATCAAACAAGTGGGATCAAAGTACCACATACCATCTAGTATCATTCAAATAGATTGAAAGCGCCGTGATAGATTTTTCCTGGGGCGGGCAGCATTGTAAATGGGAGCATGAACCGTTGAATCAGTCTGATGCAAACAGGTCGATCCTGGTCAATAAATCATAAAAATACTTGATAGAGGCAACGGCCGTGAATCTAATATTCATTCCACATGTACGTACTAGATAAAATGCTAACCTTATATAAACAAAATGACCTAAACCCACACGGAACATATGACAGTCAAAATTAGGGTTTACTTTCAGATTTCACTGAGAGGAAGGGATCGGTGGAATCAGGGTTCTTGCTTCTGAGATTCAAAAAACACAATATGGATTTTTGTAGATTCAAAGGTTGTGGTTTTGTATGGGAGTTTGGTGGAGGAAAGAAAACAACCTTTCAGAAATTAAATGTATTATAATATCTCTTCTCAAAATAATGGTGCCGAGCTGTTTGTTTCCATCTTTTGTTTGAAGAGATATTGTATTATGGAATCCGCGATGACAGATTCTAAGTACCATCTCTCCGGCAAGTAATATACTGTCAACGATGGAATCTCAGATCGTGCTATTTTCTTAGATATGAGAAGCCTAGTATAGAGAACGATGCATAAAATCAAACTAGGGATATGAATGAAGCATCAGACCAAGGGATAAGCTGAAGCACGATGCTCAGATGGAGATGAACCATATATATTTTGGTCAAACTAAGAGCTAAACTGCCAAATGAGGGATCTATCTAGTGTATATATTTTTTTTGTGTGGGGTGTTTTGCTTTGGTTTTTCTTATCATGTGAAAACCACTATTTTGTAGCTGGATTGTGGATGGATGCAAATGTACAACAAGAATGCAAAGCAACTAGCTTCTCATTTTGGTGTTTCAAATGATTGTGATAAATCGATTGACTCAAGTTAAATCGATTGTTGTGCTAGGCCTTGTTAATCATTTGACTTAGAAATCATGTTTCACAAACAATTCATTATTAACGGCATTTTAGTTCTTTGAAAATATTTATCTCTTATTAGAATCTATTTTTATGCCATTAGTAGGGTTTTGACTGGAAATTTAAGAAGCTTCTCTTCCTTCAAACAAAGAAAAAGAGGATTTGAGTAGTCTAATGTACGTGATGCGGTCCATTTCAAACCGTCAAGACTTGGCATCTTTTCACTTCATGATCGATGAGGAGCAAACTGCGGCCAAAGTGAACTTCGTATATAGGGTTGATCCAAGGCAAACCAAACAGCGCTTTCACATTGGAAAAAGAAAATTGTACGTTGGCGTTTGCTATAATTCTATTTACTCCTAGCAGGATCTTGCTGGGGTTCCATCCACCTCGATGCACAAGGAAAAGGGGAGACCTCAGTCATTGCTAGCTGCATCAGCATGAGAGCCACAAAACCTAAAAAATCCCAAGATGGAAGTATTGAAGGAAGCGAACATTCCGACCTTCTTGGGAATCCATCTTCTGGCTGCCATCATATATATATAAACCAGGAGTCTTTCAGGTTTGGCCAAAAAGCTGATCGTAATTTGAGTTTCTCAACCCATTAGATGATTTGTGCCAATATATATTCTAATCTAAGGTATCGAAATCACCGATGCATAACAATTAAGAAAAATGAAAGTGCATAGAATTCAACGTCTGTGTGAGGAATAACTAATCTTCGATCACCTGATCCATTAGTAAG
Source organism: Papaver nudicaule (assembly GCA_023529015.1). Lineage (NCBI taxonomy): Eukaryota > Viridiplantae > Streptophyta > Magnoliopsida > Ranunculales > Papaveraceae > Papaver > Papaver nudicaule. Next base: position 3,247 of record JAJJMA010219236.1, on the reverse strand, counting down.
ATAATACAGAAAATGTAGTCTTGAGTCGTTGATTACAGAGTAACAGAGACATCACAATTAGTAACCCATTAGATGACTTGTGCCAATGTTTAACCAGTGATTCCAAAGAAGTAGCACAATGTTTCTCTTCATTTTCCATATATAGTTGGCTCTTCACAGTTACTAATTGTTTTCTTCATAACCTCAGATTCTTCTGATTTTGGACTCACATAAAACAAATTGAAGATCCCAGGCTTCTTCTGTGGTAAAAATGTTAGTGGATCTGTTACTTTAACAGTGAACTAATGAGCTTTTTGTGAGAGTGAAAACCCCCCAAATCAGTTTGTTCTTGAAATATGGATCCAGATCTTGCCGGCAACATTAAGAACAGTTAAGGCCAAACCAAATCGAAAAACATAATCCCTAGTTAGTAGGGTAGAGTCCACAAACAGAACTTATTCATACATATAGTTCATGAATGAAAAAGAAAAAAAAACATAAGTCATACCAACACTTCATTAAGTCACAAAATTTAAATAGTTCACAAAATTTAACCAAGTCAACCAATACATGAGTTAGACTAAGAAAGAGTGGGAGTACAAATAATTAAACTTGTAGATTCAGTTCCTGTGTTTCTGTCTTGAGTTGAAATGAGCATATGCACAAAATTTAATCTCTCTTCCGCAAACTTTAATAAGACCTCAAAAGATAGCAAATGCAACCAAATTAAACAACCATTGTGAGAGAAAAAATCATAGTGTAAATAAATTTTGTTGTTGATGATGCCTATTGATTTTGAACCATCACTTGCTTCTCCCATGATTTTGTATGTTGCAATCGCTGGTGAAACACAGGTGGATATGGGCTTAGAAGATTTGCTCTCTTTCTCTCCTTCCCGAGGGAGGCGCAGTTTGGATGCACTCTTAGAGAATGCCATACTTGCTACTTATATGGGTAAGTGATTTAGGGTTAACTTACCATCGTTGCTGTCCATTTTGTAGTTGGATCGAACGGTTGTACCATATCACATAACTGATCGTACTTGTTGATCTGCATTTTCTAGTTCAGACGGTTGTGAATTGTTAAAAGGGTTGGGACTTTTTATGTTGGAGCTTGTCCCAGTGTTATTTCAGTTTAGCCCGTTTAGGTGAATTTAAGGTGCATGAGCATTGAGCCCTATATAAACTGGATTAGTGTCGTCATAGTTGAACACAAGGAACGATATTAAAAAAAATTGCTTAACGAATCATAAGTCGGTTTCTAAAGAGCTTTTTTTTTTGCGGTCTCGCACTAGTACAAATATTAAGATAGGTGACAGTTTAGAAGTGTCACCGTATACATTCTGTGACGCTTTAGGTGAACCCTATAATTGTCATCTATGTCAGTGTCACGGTAGATAGTCACTCTACTGTGACGCTTCATAACTGTCACATAACCGTCACAATTAAACTGGAAGACTGTCATGTGATAGTTAAACCGTCATCGTATGTGACATCAGTGACACTTTTTTGATAAAAAGCGCCACCTAAATGGGATACTGTGACGTTTTATTCAAACAAACTGTCTCCTTAAAAACTGTCATGTGTTGTTTACAGCAGTAAACGCCACTTGCTTGAAGTGCCAATGGTCATGACTCATAACAGTAACTATGAAACCAAATTAAAACGAAAAACTGAAATTAAAAATGAAATACTAAAAATGAAACACATTAAGAACCATTAAACACTTGCATTTTATTATTTACATTTTCAAAATTTACATTCATGAATATTTTTACAATATAGTATTTAAATTTCATGAAGCAATGTTTGTGGATGCCTTTAGTCAACGGAAGAGGAGCTTGGAGTTGACTCAGAAAGGTGGAATAGTCACAATCATTCATCACTTCTGCAAAATGAATCAAAAAACATTAATCCTCTTGGTAAGATTAGTAACTATCAATGTTTATAGTACAAACAAACAACAAATTGCATGAAAAGCTCAAAAATCTAGCTTATACTTACCGAAAAAGTATCGATCATTAATATTACTCCAACTCCACCGCTCAAAAATCAAAACCCTTCACCAAAAAATGGTTAAAAATCAGTATTGTACTAGTTAACATTCTAAACAAAAATCTAGGGCTGAAAATTGTGAAGAGAAAGAATTAAATTAGTTATAGGCAAAAGAAGGCCCAGTGAAGTTGTTACTTACATAAAGAATCTGAACTACACGTATAAATGTGAAGAGAAATTTCAAAATAAGAGATCCAACAAACAATGCGCAACCAAAGTAACGCTACCTAATCAACCGATCAAAATAAATTATCAAGATAGATAGGGATTACGTGAAAATTCGAGAGATAAATAGGCTGCAATTTATCCAATTACCTGAAGTGTAGACTTGTTGGTTATGGTTGAAAATTAAGAGTTTAGATTTATAATGACAACAACAAAATTATCATGATAGAGGGTTTTATACAAATCGCCATCCGGATCTGCCATCCGAGTCCGCAAAGAAAAACAAAACAAATTTTTTTAGAAAGAGGAGAGTAGGTTTACAGAGAGACAGACTGAGAGATTGGGATTTCGTTTGATGCTAATGGTGTTGCTCGTTTGATGGTAATGGTGTTGCTAGTGATGGTTGTGAGAGAGAGATACATGAAGGTGGTTGTGGCTTGTTCTTAAGAGCGGAGAATGTGAGGGAGAATGAGAAGAAAGACAGGGCGGCGGAGAATAAAAAGTTTGAAGTTCTAGCTAGGGTTTTTAACTTTTGGCTATATAAGCAAATCTTTAGCTGTCACATTCGGATTTTGTACATGCACATTTGGGAAACTTATGTCAGAGAAGGAAAGAAACAGCGTAGGCCTTGAAGGATTATTTTAGGGAAATAATTTATTTGAGTATATTCATTTAGATATAGATTTTACAACAACTATTTCGTGTGGCTCCATGGTCTCCCGTATGTGCAAAGGACCTAGATGTTACAGGTTCGAACCCCTGTGTTGTTTTTTGTAAAAACATTTTTAAGAAATGGAATTGGATTTATTGGGCCAACTTATAGTACGTTGCACTTAGTAATCCGGACTTATTGGGCATAAACCTTGTGGCCGAGTGTTTAAGTGTATCTGTGTGCTAAGTGCCAACTTGATAGTTTAATGAGAAAATGTCGCACGTTGATACCGTCACAGTAAATAAAAAACGTGACACTATAATCAAACGACACAGTTACACACATCAAACAATGACAGTTCACTCTGTGAACCGTCTGAACCGTCACTAGCAATATA